>JAOTRC010000018.1:8313407-8324274 GCA_027497675.1 Cyprinella lutrensis
TTTTCTCCATATAATGCACTTTACTGGTAACCAAACGGTTCAAGGTCCAAAAGACAGTTTCAGTGCAAACTGCAAACAGTTCAAAGGGCTTTAATGAACCAAATGACACGAAAAAAATTGTTTATTATTTGATTATGAGTTGTGTCATTTGGTTCATTCAACGAACGAAATTAACGAATTGACTCGGAAAAAGATTTGTTCGTTTTGATGAACGAGTTAGAACAAGAGAGTCACGTACACGCATCACAGAACAGAGCAAGGTGAACATTTGTTCTTATAAAACTTAAACTATGTTATATTTTTAAAATGAGCGATCGTTTCGTTTGATATGACCCTTAATCATCGTCTGGAATCGTTTAAAGCCCTGTCTTTTGGATCCGTTTGGGTCCCAGTAAAGTGCATTATATGGAGAAAAATCCTGGAATGTTTTCATCAAAAACCTTTCTTTTTGACTGAAGAAAGAATGACATGGAACTCTTGGATGACATGGGGGTGAGTAAATTATTAGCAAAAGGTTTTTTTTTTTTTTTTTTTTAAAGTGATCTACTCCTTTAACTACTGTTTACAAATATAGTACCAATATGTATTGCTCATGTTTGTGTATTGCTCATGTCAGTTAATACATTTAAACCTCAGTGTAAAGGGTTACTCTTACTACATTAAGGATGATTTCTACAAGTTAGAGAGTTACATAGTTCATCTCATTAGTCAATAACTTTCTAACAATGGCTTTCTTTAAAAAAATCATTTTACCGGGTGTATATACTGTACACTTGTAATAAATCATATTTATGATAAAGTGAAGGTATAATTTCGTTTTTACTTCCTTCAGTTCATGCTTTATGTTCCCCCTTACTATATAACACTGCTCTTCTTTTTATGTCAGTTTTTCAGTTTTTTCCTTACTCACACAAACTTAACTCATCAGAGTGTTTGTCCATAGACATGCACAACATAGAGCTTAAAGTAGCGAGATCCACCAGCAGAAAAGTGATGTTTCCTCTCCCCTAGCACACATTATCTTTTAATAAGGCCTGCGAGAGTCCTTCCGTTATGATTTAATATTGAAGCACCGCACACACATTCCTATTTTAATATTCATAATTCCTTTGCCTGGCCCCTGCATTGTGTGGCTCTGGCAAATGTAACAAATTAATGACAGTGAAACCACACCGCTCTGATGGTGTAGGATATAAACTCACAAGCGGCACATCTGAGAAGAGGCTTTCAATCTGGCTGTGGCTGAACAATGCTGAGAACGGCAACGGCACCCGGTGCGTGAACCCCTGCGGTCACATGAATTCTTAAAGAAAACCGTTTCAGAGGAAAAACATGCAGGAAGCACTCTTTTAACAAACCCACGTGGTAGGGGGTTATGAAGAGGCCTCGGGGGGGCAGGAGCAGCAGGGGCGGTCATGTTGCTCTCTTGTCGGGATGACATTTCAAGGTGAGCGTTACCATTAACTCCACATGCTAATTCAAGAGACCGGCACATGCTGTCTAGGAGATTATTGTTACCGTAATCTTGATATTTGAGTAAATGCCTTAAAGGGCCATGGTGAGTGTGGGCTGGGTGTAAAATTGATAAAGGAAAGTGAACGTCAACGCTTCGGTGATCTTCTATACATCGGTGGGCTATTGAAGGACAGCGACAGAGAAAGTGCTGAACTGGAAAGCTTCACCTTCATGGTACAATCGAACACTGGAAATGAACATTTACAGGACCATTTGCTGATGTGCTTCCGAATCGAAAGGTGCAGAAAAGATGGTTGGCCTACCGAAAGAATTGTAAGATATCAAAACACCGCCCTCATTCAAAGCACGAGTCTATGCGCAAAGCAAATTGAATGGAAACCTCCCAATAAATCACCTAATATGAAAATCCAGCACAAGCTATTTAATGGCATTTATGATTTGATTGCTGTATGCATGATTTGCTCAGACTCTTGGATTCAAATGTTCCACCACAATCAACCAGAAGCAAACCAAATTACGCAGAAATTGTAAAATGCAGTGGAATGGAAAGATGGCGTTATTAACCAAATTATGAGTTTAAGTGTGAGCTCATTAGACTTGATTAGAAACTCGGTTGGATATTAAGCTGTTTACAATGAGATACATCAACATTAGTCCCCAGTGTCTGAGAACATCTGCAAACTTCCACATTTAAATAGATTATTTACAAATTTAAGGATTAGAAAATGGTTTACTTATTTTTCTTAAACATTTTTATACATTATATTGAAAGGTGGTATACTACATTTTTGCTACATACTTTTGTCCTATATTTAATTTAAAGGTGCTGTATACTAAAGCATAAACATACAATAGTATGTTTTCATATATTTAGGAAAAATGTTAAAAAACAATGCTACAGCCAGCAATGCTACTGTGAAATGTGCATTCCTTGTCATAATGTTTGTATTTGTTTTGGTATGTGTGATTCTGCCCACTGCCAATTTACCCAACAGTATTTCGACACCCCGGGTAGCCAGTTGGCGGAAAACACAGTGATCGCCAGGGAAGCCAGCAAACCAACTAGGTCAGATATCGTAGATTCTACCCAGCTAAAAAGCCTTGTCATCCATCCAAAAAGCTCAATGACCAGAGGCATACTAAAACGCGGATAAATCAACTAATGATGCAATTCTCCTTTGCATTTATGGTCAATCGCACTTCCTCCTTTTGCATGTTCTCAATCTGGCAACCCAGGTGAGCATCGAGTCTGAGGAGGAGGGGGAGGGTGAAACAATATTTTGTTTTCTCTCCAATATTTTGAATTTGAACTGCAGTATCCATTTCAACCACTAGCTGTCAATATTACATACTGCACCTTCAATATGCAAGTGATGACTATAAGCCATTGGTACATTGACTCCACCCGTGGTGTGAGGTTATCTGTTTAAACAACCAAAGGCAAACAGAGGCGGGAAAGTAAAAGATTATTTTTTGTAATACCATTTGGTGATGCCACTGTTTAAAAATGGCTGTTTAAATTTGGAGGTTTGCACATGTTCTATCAGAAACAGAGGCTCAATGTTGACATATCTCACGGTAAAAGTACTGTACTCTATATGACGATTTGGATAGGTTTTTTTGCTTGTTCTGTGGTTAAAAAGCCTTTCTATCCATTTATGACTGCCATTGAGATGAATGGGAATGCTAATGGTTGGCTTTCTCTAGGTATTATAGACCTTCTAGTGACCCACAAGCCCTAGAAACTGGTCAATAAAAATCCTATAAGCATTTCATGAGAATTTTACAGTCTCTTAAACAATCTAAAAGCATAGCTTTGGCTGATTTCCCAGTTAATGGACATAGTGTCTTTTTTTTTTGTCTGGGAGGGCTTATGAATAATCTGCCTCAGACTTTAAGATCCTATAGTTCTTGATATCTTCCTGCATGTACAGGCTCACTTCTCTTCATACCACTTTGGCAACCAGCCAATTAAATCATATTAGAGGTCTCTGACTAAATAAATAAAGATGAATAATGGCTTAATGCACTGTTTAATATAACTATTCCCCATTTTCTGCTGAGATAGAACATTTGACAATTGTGTCTAATGGAAAATTGTTACCAGGAAGAAATGGAGGCTGTTGTATTTGAGTTGTGGCCCTCCCCGGGGGCCCAATCTAGAGAATACAGGTTAAACATTAAACATCCAAATCAACCATTCCATCCATTCTCCATCCACGCAGAAAATGGAAAAAAAGGCTAAATGCTTGTAGTCCATCTTTTACATCCCTTTGCCCAGCACAGAAGCCTCTTAAATGACCCGTGAATCTATAGAGGGCTGATTTACATACCGGAGGCTCTTGAGAGTTGATCTAAAGCCAAACAGGGGCAAAGGTGACCATTGAGTTGGTCAGTGTGGTTTAATTAGATTTTCAAAACAAATTACAGCTTCTAATTGTGCTTGAAAAAGTGAGTCTGGAGAGAGAGACAATGATTGAACCCAAATAGGGTGAAAAAGAAAACAAATGCAGGTGTTCTCCACCGAGAGGCACGAGCAGGCAAGATACCGAATGATTTGGAGACTTTATGCTGTAACATTCATAATTAGGCTGTCATGCTTCGAACTTGATCAGCAGTGAATGCAGGGAAACGGCGAGAGTGGTTATTTCGGCAAATTAAAGCAGCTCAAGGCTTCCAGAGGATTACTTAAAGTGTCTGCTTTCCACGGAAACTAAATGAATGAAGAGAGTCTTATTCGTAATTCATATTCGATGGCAGAGTTTAATGATTTTTCTTTTTTCTCTTTCCTGTTATATTTTAAATTGTTACCATAAGTCTTCCCTCGACATGACTTAATGTGACAGATCATCAATAACCGTGCTGTGTGACCGAGGAAAAAAACCTTTGCATTACATTTTAATTCCTCCTGTGTTGTGTCATTTTCAGAAAGGAGAGAAAGGAGGGCGCTCAGGAGTCCAGTCTCAATATTTAACTGACCCTCGAGGGACACGGCAGCTGAAACCGCTGAAACTTTGACTTAGCTATTTAAAACGTTAAAACAGAGACGTTTTTTTTTTGTTTTGTTTTGTTTTTGCTGGTGTTCTCTGGCAGCCCCTCTGAGGAAAAGCTTTTTCATCCTAGAATATACCTTTCTTGGAGTTCAAATCAATAATTCTAAGTTGTTCATTGATATGAATTTTAAAATCATTTTAATCCTTCTATTGAGAATAAGCAGCAGGATGAATGATTTCCAAGATGAAATCCTCAATCTACACTTCTAAAACCCAATTCGGGATTCGTTTTCTGGATATATGTCTCTAAAGTAATTGTCTGTAATGATTATCATCAATTGAGACAGGATAAGTAATGTCTGTGGAACTGAAGAGATGGATTGTACTCAGGAGCACTGCAAATATTATAACGCTTTTAAATATTTCAAAGTGTGCCTCCTCCACTTTTAGGGAAGAGTTTTGCTGCTGTGCCAAGAAGGAATATAGCAATTGCAAAAGCACCTACAATTTAAAGACTTTAAGACCAAGATAAAGCCTCTGTGTAAGAGGCTTACCTGCTATTTAGCAAGGACAAATGTTAAGTCACCTAATTAATATTCATGAGCAAAGCTGGTAAATTTTATAATGTGTCCCTCCTACATTTCAGATTGTTGCTGCACCCCTGGGTGTGTACGCTTTACCATCACACAAAACGGTAATGATCACACAATCATAAAATTAATTTTAGATTTTTTTCTGGCAAAATTCATTCAAATTTCAGGAAAACATTTAACCAAACTGTTGATATTTGCAAACCTACATTGCACTCATAAATTTAAAAGACTTCTTGTTCTTAAGTGCTACCTCATGTATTTATGTTTGTTATTTAGATGGCGATTCGTTGCTGGAGAATTGTTTATTTTCATGATTTTTTTTCCATGTATTCCTGTGTTCTAGGGTTTGTATTATCATTTGTATATTTTCAGTAAATAATTATTTCTTCACTTTGAAACTGTAAAACTGTGAACGAATTTTCTATTCTTTTTATTTATTTAACAAAATGTAATACTTATATGTTACATTCCCTATTAGTTCTAGACCTATAAATGGGGAGATGCAACACAATAGGCTACTAATGATCATTTTTTAATAAAAGTATTTTACAAAGTTTTCTTTTTGACCAGATTTATATTAACTTACACAAAAATGGCATTATATGACCCCTTTAAGGTTGTACCATGCAACATTTTTACTGGCAGTCCATAAAAAGTCTTAAATCATCAGGGCCACGCCGTAATTTTAAATGCGCTGAATCGTGATAACCCTCGTCTTGTGATTCACACATACGTAGCTCCAAGTGTTCACATGATAACTCAAGAATCTAAAACATGGCTCAAGACCTCTCATAAAGAACTAATTGGACGAACAAAGCTTTCCAAGGCGGCATGTGTTGCTTGCAGACCAGGAACAAAGTGTTAGAACTGGCAAATGATTCTCTTAGGATTGCTCATTTGTTTGCTTCTTACTGGGACTACAGCCCATGAACGAGGCAGTATCCAGGCCACAACTGACAGGCCTGCATCGGCCCATTATGCTCCTGCGGTGTGGCCATGTTGAGTAATTGCTAGGCTTCTGGTCAACGCTTCAAGAAACAAATGTTCCACTCCACACTGAAATACCCCTTGCAGGAGGCTAGTCGTTTCCATGTATAACGTGTCTCTTTTGACAAAGGGTCTTGGAGGAATCCGCAGTAACCTACAGCGGAAATAATAGGACATAATTCGAAATAATTGGGTTTTTTTCCCCAAGCCAACATATTTCAAAGCATCAAAAACTTCAGTACTTCCACCATAGACCCTTCTCTGTTTATGTCCTGGAGTTAAATCCAATTAAGCCGGATAATTCTTGGCAGACGCTGGACAAGTTTAAAAAGTTTTGTAATAATTTTGCAAAACTGCTGCGCTTTGTTGTCCTCCCTTTCATTTCTGGCCTTGGCTAATGAACCTAAACCCAGTCCCTCCCTAAAACAGATAAATTTCTGCACTTTCCTCTCCCTGTCCAAAGACAAAAGGCATGACCAATCTTTATCCCTGTAAAAGTGTCTCGGTGGGACAATAATAGCGCAGGGGTCTACGGCAGGGCGCTTTCATGCTGATTATGAAAAGTGAGCTGTAAATATTTTAAAATTCTCAGCATCCCTAGTACTTTATTCAACCTTTCAGCTTTATAAGGTCAGAGCTAATTTGCAAGCCATAAAAACGCATTTGGCAGATTTAACAGGGACGGGAGGCGCACTGATGGCATCGTCAGGGCCCCGTGTTTCTTTGAGGAAGAGTTATTATTCCCATTAAGCCTGGCAGAACGATGAGGCCAGAAATTCGCCGCTGGTACGCCCCCATTGATCGCAGGCAGGAGAATGAGCTGCTAATGCATTTAGAGAAATAAGATCTGTTAACACTGCAGACGTTCAGCATTACAAGCTCAGAGAAAAAATTTGCTTCGACGGAAGGCATGTGTGGTATTTTTTTTTTAACAAATCGCTGATTGCATTCTGGTTGACTCTGGTTGTAAACACAATGCAGTTAAAGGATAATTCCAGCATAACCTGGCATATAACTTGGATAAACATTAATCTTCTAGAAAATTCCATATTTAGTTCAAGCAATCGTCAAATTTAACGAAGTAAGCCACTTTGAAGAACGGAACGGTGATGCTATCTTGATACAATTCAAACACAGCCATTTTGTTTTTGTGCAAAAACTTCTCTCAAAGTTGCACCAACAGGGCTGTACCCCTCACAAGTGGCACAAAAATAGGTAGTCATTCAAACGACCCTTCGGAGAGTCCATGGGGATTGTGATTTTTTATTTTCGCCTTATAAATCACAGTGTATATATTTAGCTGAAGCATTCATAAACAAGAAACAAAACAGACCCTGATACCCCTGAGACCGGACATTCACGGCTAGGAGCTAAAGAACACTTATGCCACATGGTATATGCCTCTAGGCTTGCTGTCTAGGTACTTAACTGATGGGAACCGTTGTCCAGATCCTCTAAAGATGCATACACACCAGGGTAGAGGATATTTAAGGTGACCATTTTCTCACCCCCAAAACTTGTCCCAAACCCATATGCTGTTTGACATCGTGATATACGACATGTAAGAACCAGTGGCAAGGCTCAAAACTCGCATTTGCGACTAAAAATAGATGTGTGCAAACTGTAAAATGTATTTAGGAGCATGTGTGCAAAAGTCCCCGCAGGTCATAAAAAAAGTCTTAAATATCTTAAATGGTATATCAAACGTCTGAATTATTACTTAAAGAGGGCTTAAATTTGGGAATGAAAAAAACGTGAATCATGATTCACGGTATAATGTGATTAAACTTCAAAAGGCTATGATTTCATCAAATAAATGCGAGCAGTGGCACTGTATGTTTCAAATCAAAATGCATTATACAGTCTTGGGGTTTAGAGCATTTAAAAGCAATTAATACCATGTGGTTATGCCAATAGATTGCTTGGGATCTACTGCTGATGAATTATGACAATGTATACAATGTTTATGGTGTTTGTATTATATTATGTGCTAGATTGCTCTAAGAGAGCATATTTTATCTTAATTGAACAGCGGGCAAAATATTATTTAACATAGTATATAGATTTTAAAGTATTGCACTAGTATATTTTTATAACTATTATTCTATTTGATAATTACTGTTTTCTGCTCGCCTAAAGTTTTTAATTGCTCTCCTAAATGTTTCAACTTTTCACCACTCTCAGAAAAAAAGGTACAAAAGCTGTCACTGGGGCTGTACCTTTTCAAAAGTACCTAAAGGGTGCATATTGGTACTTTAGAAGTACATATTAGCACCTAAAATGTACATAATAGCACCTAAAATATATATAGGCACCTAAATGTCCATATTAGCACCTAAAATGGACAAAAGTTTTCTCTTTTGAAAAGGTACAGCCCCAGTGACGGCTTTTGTACTTTTTTTCTGAGAGTGTAAGGGGTACAGTGACTATCAGTATGGATTTGGTATAACAACGTGTCACCATTGTTTGATGCAGCGATGGCTTTGACATGAGTTGCATCGCAGTGATGCTGATTTCGGTTGCTTCTTTTACTTGGACTTCCATGAGTGCGACCAAAGGAGAAACAACAATGACAACTTGGTTTTTGCATCCCATCTTCTTAGCGAACATCAGAGCCGGCTGATAAATTTACTTTAGCCGAATCCTGTAGGAAGGATGGCAAACACATCTTGACGATTGACCAAATGCCTTTATATTAAGTTCTCTTTTCGTCTTTTAAAATTAATGCGCTGTCGATTTCTTCTAAAACAGACTATAGAGGAGTCGTCTCTGCTTACGCATGTAACCTTAGTTCTCTTAAGGGAAAGAGACGCTGCGTGTAGCCGCTATGGGGACCGATTCATCTGTACGTGCCAAGGTACAACTCACATTAAATTGATAATTCCGCGAATGACTGCAATTGCAGATTTAGAAGAGATGGCGACAAAGAGGAAAAACTGCGTACTGCAGCATTATTTTAGTTAACTCATGTTTTAAAACGTATTTTTACTTGTGAATGGAGAATGTGGTTGAAATTAAGGAAGACATCACTGAGGTTAATGTTTGATTTGGCATTTCCTCTTAGGATTGGTTGAAAGGTTTGAGAATTTTCCCATTCATACCACTATGACAGCTGTTGTCTCTTTAAAATAACAGGCCAGATTACAAAACTGAGTGATGGATCACAATGCAAAAACAACTGACTGAGGAGGGAAATACTATACAGGTCAACCTTCATTAAAGCATTGGTTTATTCGAACGTGCACTGATCACTACAGTCATATAACTATAGGCTATATGGTATAATATATAACATACAGCACTCCCACATGGCTAGTTTTCTTTAGCAATAAATGATCAATGGAGACACACTGACCTGCTCAACAGATATTAGAAGTTTTATTAGGCAGAGAGAGTGAATCTCACTCCAGCACCTCCAAAGGCAACATCTGGACCTTGTCAAAGATGAGAGATTAGTGTTGGACTAAAAAAAAAAAAAAAAAAAGGCAGAGGGGAACCGAAATGGTTTCAATAGTTTATATGAAAAACATGTCATTCAGGTTTATCCCAAGGCTGTTGTTTTGTACAGCTGTGCCAAGATCCTCATCCCAAAATCAGGAGGTGCTGAACCGGCCATTGCGGAGATGAATGGACAAAGCAATGTGGCTTATGTTAAGGGCCCTCAGTAGGACACAATTTTATTGTATAGACTTCACCCCCCTGAACCGTGGCCTCTTCTGTAGCTCATCTCATCTCAGGCAAGCAGCAGGTCTAGATCTGCAGATTCTGAGAAAATTAGGCTTTTGTTTAAAGAGAATGGGGTTGGCTCAGTTGCTTGGAGGCATAAATGTAACCACTAACCACATAATGATATAGCATGACTTGCAATGAAAGCCAATCGCTATAAATTCACTTAAAGAGTAGCTGACATGATTTTGTCATTTTTGGATCCTCTAAATATCTCTGGATCAAATCGCTGTTTTGTAAACAGCTTTTATTTATCTTAGTGTGTGATCCTCTGGCCGTGATTTGTTTGCCGTTGTTCGTGTTTCAGGGCTTGAATTTCAGAAGAACGCTAGTCTGTAGAAATCCAATCTAGCTCTGTGATTGCATTAACTTCACCACTTTTACTCATCTCAGTTTTATAATATGGACATGATGGGTAGATGTATCTTTGATATAAACAAGAAGATCATGTTGTCAAGGGCTATCGTGCAGATGAAAAAGACGGTGTATTAAATGTATTTAAAATATTCAAGTAGTAGTGTATAATACATTATTCCCAACATGCTTATTTGAAGTGCATAGAATTTTATTGAATTGCATTTTAATATATTTATAAAAAGTATATTACAAGTACATTGGTAATAAATATATTCTCACTTTAAAGAAATATGTTAAACACAAATAGATATTTACAGAAAACATACTTATGTTACTTTATATTTTATGAACTTTGTGTAAGAACACAGCAAAGTGATTACGCTTTTAGTGGGTTTAAATATGTACTTTATAAACGCTTAGGCCTATATGTTTAAAATATTTATGTATTTATCGTTTTAATATTTTGATAAACATTATTTACATTTATAATGTTCCAACTTACAATGTATTATAAATATTTGTCAACTATTATTAACCATTGCAATAAGCATACTTCAAATTGTATTGTTCACTTTTACTTGTTTGTACTTGTAAAAGGCGTAACACTTTAGATTACAGCCTGGAAAGTACTGTAATTAAAGTGATTTTACAGGGTAACTTTTGATAATTATAGTGTATCTATAAAGTGTTTACATGTAAGTATAAGTAAACAATATGGGGAATATAGTGGTAACA
>JAOTRC010000018.1:8325737-8341831 GCA_027497675.1 Cyprinella lutrensis
AAGCCCCCCTGTTCTCCACTCATTACCTGTAGTAACTGCACCCGTTTGACCCGTTACCTGTATAAAAAACAACTGTCCAACAGGAGGGCTTCTTAAAGAGAAACTAACAGGTCTGTGAGAGCCGGAATTCATGGTTGGTAGGCGATCAAATACTTATGTCATGCAATAAAATGCAAATGAATTACTTAAAAATCATACAATGTGATTTTCTGGATTTTTATTTTAGATTCAGTCACTCAAAGATGAAGAGTACCTCAGATAAAAAAATAATAATTTCTAGGTGCAGTTGAATTTGAATGATTTATGCTTTTAAAACAGCAGGTATCATTTAAACCTCTTGAATGTGACTGGTTCAACAAACAGTGTAATGCTGGCAGCTGTTTTGCATGCATAAGGCATATTTAGTGGAGTGATAAGGAGAGGAGAGGAGTTTTGGGCTCAAGTTGATAAGCTAAATCACCAGTCTGCCTTCATACTAATGGACTCAAGCAGACAAGCAGAGTAATCTAACTAATACAGTAGCTCAAAATTGCATATCAGCCACCAGCTCTGGCTAACTATAAATTATAGTGCACAGGTTCCAGGGCAGACATTAGTAAACAGCAGCTCATGGCTAGACTTGTGCATTCTCTGAGGAAAATGTAAGTGATGTTGAGCCATGTGAAACTCAAGGCATTGTTAGGCTGTTGCCAAGGTGTCATGAGTGCTAGAGCATTGTCGTTACTTATCGGGTTCCTATGAGATTTGTTTCAGCTGATTTATTGTCCAATCACACAGGTATCATTCACATTTGTTGCAAATGGTGCAGGAAGACTTACAGATCAAACTTTATTTCTTTCAGTATTGAAAAGGGTTTGTTCATATGTATAGGTTAGGAATATCAACAAAAGCCTACACTGTAAAAACAATATTGTTGGTTTAACTTAAAAAAAGTAACCTGGTTGCCTTAAAATTTTAAGTTCATTTGAACTGGAAAAATGAACAATGAAGGAGATTGATTTAAGCATCAGAAATATTATGTTATCTGAACTACATAAATTATTTAAGTTTATTTGGCAAAAGAGTTTTTTTTAAAGGACCAAAGATCATTTATTTAATATTCATTTATTAATGAACAAACAAAACATCCCCCACCCCCTGCTGAAAGTTAATTAGCACATGACAGTATCCTGCCCAGGGATATGGAGAAACACTTCAACAATACAGAGAAATGTGAAAAGATATTATTCAAGTCGTTATCATTCTAATAATAAACTCCGGTGCAAAATTACTCGCTCTTGTGAAATGATCTGCTAGGTACATGTTCAGCGTTAACATATACACACGGCAGCTGATAATTTCTCAAGAGCAAGTAATTTGGCACAAGATTCTATTGCTAAAAAAAATTATGACTAAAATAATATCTAACAGATGGCAGGGTTGTAAGCATTTCTCTGTATGGTTGAAGTGCGTGAGTTATGTTGTGGATTTAAAAAAAAACAAAACAGAGACAACAAGTAAATCATTTATTGGCTGATTTCTCCAAAAAGTATAAATATAGTCTCTGTTGCTTTCAAAAAATTGCTTTGTTTATTTGATCATCCGCCCAGCCCAACAAAGCAACACTAAATAAACCAATAGGGTGAGTTTGGGGAGTGGCTATTTGTCTAAACAACCAATGATAGACAGTGGAAGTGTTTGATGGGCGAGTACTGCATAATTTCACCTTCAAAAAAACCCGAACTTTATAACAGAAATTGCTCTCATTTTAAAAGTACAGCTTGTGGAAATAGCATATCATGAGATTTTGGCTCTTGATTTTTTTTTAGTTGGCGGATATAGAGAATTATTAAAGTGTTCAAACCTGTTCAAACAGTCTAGATACTATTGGCCTGCTCTAATATCTTATTTAAATGTCATGGCCCAATTTTAATTAAGGGTAAGATTTGAATAATAATATTGACTATACCTACCTCTCAAGTACCCCCACTGACATGGCAGCCCTCTGTCTGGAATATCAAGCATTCGACTGCATATTGAACAGGTAATATTGCATTTGGAATTGGCACAATACAAGATAGGTGATCTGATGAAGGACAGTGACCATTATATTGCTCCGGGCTTTGTGCTAATCACTGATGGAAGGATGGTATCATGTTTTGCCATTTAAAAAGACAGTAATGAATTCAGACATGGTGCTTTATATTTGTGACACCCAATTAGCTTTTTATTCCTACAGAGAAGGTGTCAGTTTTATAGTATCAACATCATTAAAAGCTTTGGTTCTCCTTGTTGTTATAGTGTCCTGACATTTCAATGAGCCACTGACTGGACCCCTACACTGCACCATAACGGCTAATTAAATCTTCTTAAGATGGCCCGTGGGAGGATACAAAAGTCGAGGTAGAAGGAAAAAGTGAGAGAAAAGTAACTTTTGAAATGGAGAGCCCGAGGAAGAATTTTCCCGACTGGAGGGGTTTAGTGTCAAGAAGGCAGGGGAGACTCTTCCGCTTGATGCTCACAGTCATATCCGTACTTAGCCTGTGAGCGTTTCCGCACAGCTGCCTCTGATGAAAGAGACGGCAGATGTGGACGCAGTGTAGCCTCTGTACCTCAGGCTGTATCGAGACCCATCATGGTTTACTATCGTGCTAAGTGTTTGAAACTCGTTTTAGTCAGAGAACGACAGAGAAAAGTGGGTTGCTGCATACAGGGGCTACAAGATCCCAGGCCCTGTGCATAAACAGTCCTGATGGGCCCCCATTTTCCTCAACCCAGGTCACTTAACACCACATGGTTTGCTTTAATTTTGAACTATATTAGCTCACCTTGTCTCAAATCCAAAAAGGAGGATGAAGGGTCCACTACCTGATGTGACAGTTTCTGAAACTGAGGGCCATGTGTTTCACAATGTTAAGATCTGCTTCTACTAAATCTGACATAAATATTATGTTGACATGATACAGTATGTAGCTAGCGATGAGCTACCAAACTACCTATTACACCGATTAGCCTATTATTGCACTTTTTTACATTATAGCCTATTAATTTTAAATTAAACATGTTTCAAATTAGGCTATTATAATGTTGTGTTGTATGCAAACAGCATTTTTAGTGTAGTTTATTTAGCCTTCACCTCAGATGACATGTATAACCAAACTATTCTCTGAAAGTGTATGTTCTGCTCTTTCAATGGGTTGTCTCAGTTCATTTTCAGCTCTAACGATCACAGAGATATTCAAGCAGTTTAGCACTATAGATTTCGTGTTCTAGTTTGTGCTCACCTTTCTTTGAAAGGGAGTCAGTTACAAATTGTTTCCCCTCATTTTGTTTTGTTTCCTTCTCCTGTCTTTTCTTTCTTTTTCGGTGGTCTGATTTGGCCTTCTTTGAGTGGGGGTGACCGTGAGACCTTAGATAGTCTAGTTTTTACTAGTTATTCAGCCAATACACTAACTTTACATTTAATCTGACTTTCATTATGAAATTTAATTAGATGAAAATATCCTGGTAATATAAAATATTTTCCAGACTTTTCAAGGGCTCTCTCTCCCCTTGGGGCCCTGATAATCAGTACTGGTTTTACCCCCAGTTCGACGCGCCTGGCACCACATGTACACTTGTACACTACATTTGTGCAATATTTATGACACAAAGGTGATTATACATCTTTGAAAGATTATCACTAAATTAAAGGAATATTTCATTTAAAATTGAAAATTCGATCATTATTTACGCATGCTCTTATTACTAGCTTTTTTTTCCCATATTATAAAAGTCAATGAGACCCAAAAAGTTCAAGTTCCTAAACGTCATAAAGGTATTGTAAAATAAAATAAACTTGCTTATACAAGAACTGCATCAAATACGGCGACACAAAGTTTGGGGTTCCATTGATTTCCATAACATGAACAAAAACAACTGACATTGTTAAAAATATCTCGTTCTGTGTTGTGAGTTTTTCGTGAGTTTGTAAAAACATTAGGATGAGTAAATGAGTAAATTATGAATTTTCATTTTTGCAGTCATTAAAAAGGCATTGCAGCTTTCAAGTGCTTCACTATAAAAATGACAGTTACTAGAAGGGTAGAAACGTAGATTTGATGAGATAAACAGATCCTTTATGCAAGGGCTGTGCTTGCTTAACATGTTACTCAGATGCTTCTCTGTCACTCACCATAAATGACCAGCTTATATTCAGCATGACTGGTTCCGAGGTGATTGGTGGCTTCACAGCGGTAGGTGCCGTTATCGGTTTTGTTCAGCGACGTGAAGGTGAGTTCTCTTCCTTCGACAATCATATGGTCCAGTTCTGGCAGCTCTCCGCCGTCTTTCGTCCAGAGTACTGGGTCTGGCCTGGTGAAACACTGGTATTTAGCTTCTAATGTAAATAATAATTATAGCTTTTTAAATATAATTTAATTAATTATTTTTATTTATTATTATTATTATTTCCCATCCTTCGATAACCACATTTTGCACTTTATGATCTGCAGATCTGTAGACGCTACAAACAGCCAGAAACACCAAATTAGGTTTGTCAGACATAATAGCATCTATTCTCGCTCCTCATTCTTCCATCACTGTGACTGAGTATCTGAACACCAAATAGGCGTTGTTTTACATAAATATGAGTGGTCGTGTCTTTGCATGTATTCAAATGTATTTGTCTGATATCAGAACACAACATATGGAAATACAGAACAGGCCATTTTTGCAGCTTAAAGAGATAGTTCACCCAAAAATGAAAATTCTGTCACCATTTACCCACCTTTAAGTTGTTCCAAACCTGTATACATTTCTTTGTTCTGCTGAACACAAAAGAAGGCCACTTTGGTGCACAACTGACTTAACAAATATATACTATGGAAGTCAATGGTGCCCCAGGACTGTTCAGTTTCCCACATTCTTTAAAATATCTTTGTGTTCAACAGAACAAAGAGATGTATACAGGTTTGAGACAACTTGAAGGTGAGTAAAGGATGACAGAATTTTCATTTTTGGGTGAACTATTCCTTTAAGTGTCAACAACAGTTTTGAGTTCTGAAACTTAGTACGTTTTCCTAGTACAATGAAGACTTTTTTCAAAAGATCACCAGTCCTTGATCTCAAAAGATCAAGGAAAATTGGATTCTTTATGATATGACCCCTTTAATGCTACAATCAATGAAAAACAACACCCCAAAGCTATACAGCAATGGCTTTGAGAATACACAAATCTTAGAGAGAGTTTTAAAGTTTTCAACTTTAGGTTCAAACATAGAACAGTTCAAAGCTATCTGTATTATCAAAGTTTATCAAAGATTTGCCAACCCAATTGTTCGGAAATAATTATTGTATTGACCTTATTTCACCTGTACCAATAGATAAGAGCTTCTTGATGTTGTTTTCCAAGTGAATTTATGGTTATTTATTCATAGCTGTTTAATTTCAACAGAATCAAATTTATGAGTCATCACATTAATGCAAGCATGTGGTTAAGCCGCTAGCTGTAGGCCTGCCCACAGGGCAATTTCTCCTTGGTGCAGTAGATATGCAACACATCTTCCCAAAGCTCTTTGCAAACATTATAATTCAGCGAGATGCTGATAAATTGTGGATGCTTACGAGGGGTTTCCTTTAGGTACACATTCCAGTTTCAGGAACTGCCCCTCCTGCGGGAGGGTTGCGGAGTGTATGATGTTTACAATGGGGGCATCTATAACAGAGACAGAGAGACGAACAAAGAAATATTGTTTCAGACAGCATCCAAGCGGAGGAATGACACTCTATGGAGATCAAAAGGCAATTGATGTGACGTTACTCAGCTCAAATGCTCCACTGCGTCCCACTAGATTGATAAAATGTCAAAGCTTCAAAGAGAAATTTGAACTGGTATATTTCTGTAATCACTGTGCATAGGTTTTGCTTTATCGCCATATATCTAGCTTTAAAAGTTGCAACTTTTTTTTTACTTTAAATTACTTGGCTTTTAGTATGTCTTTTAGCTTAGATAACACAGACAATATTACTCCTAAAAGTCTAAATGTAACCCTAAACAAATACATTTTTAACATTTAAAGCCTTTATCATTTGCGAAAAGAAATTATACCTTTATTATGTCTAGTCCAAACATCCTGTTTCAACAGAAATGTCAACATAAGACAGAAAATTGTACCCAGCAAGCATTTTATGGGGTCATCATTCACTCACCCTCATGTTTAATTTAGGCTTTTAGTCACATTTAAACATTGTGGTAAACGGACGCTCAATCACGCTTGCTTGACGTGTGAGAACCAACGAGGTTCATTCTCGTTGCACGCAGCACGTCTGAACTTCTGCAAGAACCAATGAGGTTTGTTTTCGTGCAACAAGCAAATACTGCAAATCAATGTTTACATGTGAATAAAAGCCTAAATTCTTTTTTTTTTTTGACCGTGTCTCTTCAGAAAATTTGGACTAAACTGCTCGATTCATGTGGATTATGTCATAATCCATCATGTAGATTATGAACTTTTTGAAGCATCAAAGGGGTAGTTGCATATACTGTCAATAAAGGGACAGAAATATCTCAGATATTTAATTAATCATCATTTGAGTTCGAAAGATGAATGAAAGACTTACGGGTTTGAAACAACAAGAAGGTGAGTAAATGATGACTGAAATTTCATTTCTGGGTGAACTCTTGAAAGTATACAGTTTAAGTAATGAATATGGATGTGAGCATCATGGGACGCTGGCTTGAGTTGGGACCCAGCTATACTCACAGTGGACCTCCAAGACCTGCGTAGTGTCTTCGTGGGTGGCAGTCAGGGCCACATGGTCCACTCTACAAGTGTAGGCCACACCGTCATCCTGCCGGTCGACCTGGAGCCGCAGGGAACTCTTCACTGTGAATGTCTTGCCACTGGCATTCACCTCTTTGGCACCTGCGAAAAGTGGATATGAACAGCATAACAAAGATGACGCGTGTTTTTAGAGCTTCACACACATTACAGTCAGAGTTACAGCGAGAACTTGAAGTATTGTGGAACACAGGGGTTCAGAAAGATGCACCACTCTTTTTTTAAAGACTACTTTTCAATAGAAAACTTTAGTGTTGTGAAGACAGTCGAGTTGCATTCATTATTTCCACCCACTGACGCACATCACTGTGTTTGGAATGCTCTTGAATCCTGTCTCTATCTTTTCTCACATCCAAAACTGGATAAAACTGGTGAAAGTAAAACTTTAGCTCTTATCCGACTCTGTCAAAGTTAAAAATATTGATCCAATTCTTGTTTTTCTCCATTTGACTGAGCTGAACTCGCATGGCAAATCAAGCAGGATTTATTTTTGCACATGTGACAGGTTCATTTCATCGGTTTAAAAAAGTAAATCCTCATTGAACTTTAATTGAATTAGCCTATATTTTCTTCTAGAATTAGTGTTGATGTATAGGGTTGCACACAAGACATTTATCAGAGCAAAACAGCTCCCCTTATTTTCTCCTGAAAACTCCATTAGTTGAACAACAGATTGTGTTTTGTTTTGTTTGCTTCAATGTGTTAATGACTTCTGCGTTTATAGGCTTATGCTGCATACGTCGCCGTCTAGTAGCACTGACAATACAAATCCAGGGCAATTAATCCACTGCATCTCAATAAGCTTAACAAATACTACAAATTTCTCATTTATTTCTCATGTCAATTTCTCATGTCATTTACACTCTTGAAATTGTAATAATATCCCTTTGATATTGTAAATTCACTACTGTCAAACAGTTGTTCAAATAATTGTAAGGACCACAAGATAGTCATTTTATGCACAACCAAAGAGAATCAAAAATCAGATCACACTCATTGGATCACAAGATTTTACAGTAATGCTGTGATGTTCACAAAGAACACATTTTTGCATTCCACTGCACTTTTTTTCCATAGTTTTTCGGTGTAAACATGCACTAGACGGATGTGTTTGACCATAGTGTTCGCATCTTGCGCATGGCACGTCGTTCTAGAAAACATGCCGCTCAAGTTAGTAGTTCAACTTTAAAAAAAAAAATAAAAAAAATAATGTATATAGACCACTGCCACGTGTGTTGTGTTTTTAGCATAAAAACTTGGTTCTACCAAACTTTAAAGGGATCTATATCTCGCATCATTTTCGGAATAAAAATCTATATAGAACATTTGAAAGATTACAAAAACAACAGAATGCATGATCTACCTAAATTTCTTTTCTTTAAAATATAATTTTTAACAGTGTGGATCTCAAAACAGGGAAAAAGATCAGTGCATCATGAAAATCATGTTTTGTTCATTTGTGTTTGTGGATTTAAAGCCAATCCCAAGCAAATCACAAAATACTTCACTCCTTACAAAAAACAAAAACAAAAACAAAAACAAAACAAAAACAAAAAAAAACTTCAGATTTAGGTCCAACTGTACGTATATATCCACACAATTACTGTCTATTTGAATCATCTCTTGCTCCCCCTCACTTTCTCTACTCCCAGCATTACTCCTGCTATCACTGCCAAGCTGTCAATCAGCTTCCTCTGGGGGTGTCGCCACCCGCTCTGGAGCATCTGAGCATGCAGAAGATATCATTTAGAAACCTGAATACACACACACACACACACAGAGGAAGTCTATGGGTATTCTTTCTTTTTGGGATGCTTATGGGATGCTGTCAAACGGTTGGGGGTAAATATTTATTCCAGATATACAACTAGCAAACAGACAGATTGTTAGTCTGTTCATAAGAACATTCAGATGAATAACACTTTGTATGTCTGTGAACGGAGCAAGACAACTTTCATTTGAGAGTTGACAAACACTCTCATCAATATAGATGTGGATAGTTTGTTCCACCCACCCCACGGTTAGAGCCAGAGAAAATTCCCTGCATGCTTTAGAAGTGACTTTAGATCAACTTAAGCGCATTTTACAGTTGTAACAACTCAGTAGAAATGGTGGTCTTCTGAAATGCGGAAGCAAAGTCCCCTAGCTGAGGTTGAGAATTTTTAATTTTACCTGTGCTTGAGACAACACCTTTTATTGCAAATTTGTACTGTTGTGCGGGATTCTATTCAGCAGGTTGAATAATTCTGAGACTGTAGAAGTCACTAAATGTTGCAGTTGAATTTGGGGAGACCACTTAAAGCGTTTGTTGTGTTGAGCTTTTTTCATTACTTTTGTTTGATTTGTTCATTACAAACAGCTGAAAGTTTGTACATTTTGTCAATAAACCTGATTTGCAATAGGGGTTAGATAATTTTGACCTATTATACAATTTATTAACCAACCAACCAACATAAAAGTATGTTGTTATTGACACTCCTGATCGTGTTTTTTTTATGCATAATAACACACATGGAGGTGAATCTTTCATTTAACATTTATTTGCTTAAAAATGTTTCACTGTCAGATTCTGATTCCCAGGTGGTTTAATTTAATTGTTTAGTTTTTATTTTTGTCAATTTCTACCAGTTTGACCCAATCAGACCAATTTCGGTTGTGAAAATAGTCACTGCACTGACGGTAATCAGCCAATCACACGCCTTCTCTCATGGGACGTTAAATTGAATTTTGGCACCCACGCCACACTTTAGGATCTCAACAAAATGAGAACATCATCCACTTTCAACTGATGTGATTGCAGAAATATATTTTACTCATTCACCTTCATCCTCTATTTATTCATCTACTCATCCATTCATTCGACAATCTTTCCATCCTAGTGAAAAAAACAGCATAATGAGGGTTTGTCGGCACTGTCCACTTCTATTGTCCCTCTCAGCAAGTTAGTTAGTGGGTGAGTGGAGAGATTTTCCAGCAGACAGAATTGAAATTAAGGTCAGCATGTTTCACATTAACATTTATGAAGGCAAACCAGTAATAGAAACATTATCATAGACGCACACTCACCAGAGCACACACACAAGCTCTGATTTAATGCACACAACAGCATTAAAACTGTATCTAATCTTTATTACACACACATCAGCATGTATAATTACGTACATAGTTGGACACAATTGGACGTGACGCAATTTAATGTGAATTATCGCTAATTTTTGGTTTTAAGGCTGAGCACTGTGCTCCTTCTGGAACCGAAATGCTTTCCTGGAACTCTGCGATAGCTACGGCATATGGTGAACCCAGAGAGCAGCGAGAACAGGAAAGAATAAAGCGTGGGGTGAGATTAGCATTTCATTTCAGCTGTGAGCAGTTCTGAATTCAAATGCGGTTTTCCACCTAAAAGGGAGGTATTTAGAACAACAGGAGGCACAAAGGTGTGCAGCTCATCTCCGCCACCTCTACGCCACTCTGCAAGCCCATTAGCAAACGCGCAAGAGGTATATAAAACGAAAGAATGAAAAAGATAGAGTGAGGGGGAGAGAGCAAAAGCGTTCTTTATCCGATCACCGCAAACTGCTTTCAGGCTAAACACAGTGGTCATTCCTAGTGGATGGAGGGATATTTATGTGTGTTTTTGACTGAAGTTAGCTGTCGGCTGTGCGTTTGCATGGCGAGAGCTTAAGTGTGAGGTAGCGGTTTTCATTTCCTCACAAAAATGGTCAGTTTGTGTTTATTTATGCGGCATAATCTTTCTGCCTGTGGTGAGAGACTCTGGAGTTTCTCTACACGTGAGTGGAGCTCTGCAGTGAGCGACTGAACGCACATCTCATCTATCTACTGCTAATCCTAATGTCCCAGAGACATGAGAACCGATAACGACAACATTATTTCAACAAACGCCCCCCAATCCCCAACCAGGATCACAATAAATATCAGTTACTCATACTGCATGGCTCTCTGTTCAAATATCCTTCATAAATGGTCAGTGTGGGTGTCAATGTAAAAGCTCCTTCTGGTGCCGTGCAATTTTATCTCTCTAATCCACACAAATAGTCTCCCTGCTGGCAGTTCTTTCACTCTGGTCAAATACGCAAGACTGAGATGGGATTTGTTGATGCGATTGTCTGAGCCTGGTTGGAATTAATGATCCTGTTCTGACACACACACACACACACTGTCTAGTGTGATGATATCACTTCCACTAGGACGCAACTGCACATTCACATGATAAGCTGTTTTATCAGTGTCATTGCTTTGGACTCACCACAGGTGACAGAAACACACTTGCAGTTACAAGCCCCGCCCCTCAATTTGTTCAAAACTACACCCAGTAATCTGTGTGAAGCCCTTTTCAGTTGTCTGTCAATTGCCCCACCAACAGATATCTGTTAACATACTTGGGCTGTGTCTGAAATCGCATACGCTCTTGAGCAGGCCCTTCTTTTGAACAAGTAATTACATAAAAATCGCTAAAAAGTAAGTTCTATATAGTATGAGTAAGCATAGAATTAATGTATTCCGGACGTACTACATTCGCCATGTTCTCTATCATGTGTTGTGTCGCTTCACTGCCATTCACAAATCCTCTCCGGTGGCCTCAAGGGATAGTAAAGTGTCCATCATATGCACACTTCAGAATCTCACCAGAAGTAGTAGGTACTTTTTATGAGTACTGTGAATTTGGACATACTTTTTTTGTCACATACTGTTTTTCGCCTACTCATAGTAGGGAAGTATGTGATTTCGGATGCAGCCTTGGTGTGTATTTCTCAAAAGTATCATTAGC
Organism: Cyprinella lutrensis; assembly: GCA_027497675.1. NCBI lineage: Eukaryota > Metazoa > Chordata > Actinopteri > Cypriniformes > Leuciscidae > Cyprinella > Cyprinella lutrensis. The sequence goes on from JAOTRC010000018.1 coordinate 8,337,324, forward strand.
CACCACTGTTCCTTCAATCTCACCATATCATCACCATCTGATATTGATTGAAATCTCTAATTGATTGGATTGACTTCCCTATCTGAGTAATAACGTGACATCATAAATGACAGTCCTATATTTTTTAACCAATGTGAATCAAAGGACGAAGGTGTACCATGTAACTCTGGTATACAGGAAACAGTATTGACTAGTGAGTTAATTACTTCAATGATGCAGCATACTAGTGGTTAAATAGCGAGTTGCAGTATGTCATTGTACAAGAAATGCACCCCTGACCAGTAATCAAACAAAAGCTCCACCCACAGTAATCTACTATTTTTAGGGTGGAGATAATGGCCATCCCTTGGCTGTCATGAGCCCATTCCTAATCTCCTTAGAAAAACTGACTAACTGCTTTATTTCAAACAATTTCCAGTCTGGTACATGTTTACAATCACTTCACAGACACGCTGCATCTTATCTTGAAGTGTCTGATGCAGGCCGTGTTGATCAAATACACATAACAAGGCAGTCTTCACCGTCGGAATGACCTCTCTTTCTTCACACGTTAGAGATTATCCAGCTCGTGCGCCGCTGTGAAGTTGGACTCTGATTCCCGGCCCCCGCAGCCAGGATGAAAGAGGGAGCTTAAACAGCGAGGAGCGCTGTGTGTTCAGACTCAGCGCCAACCGTCGGTCTCCCTGCCTATCATAAGCAGCGCTAAGAACTTCTCTCTCTCTTGTTCAGATGTGAGCTTTTATCTAGGCACCTGGGCGTTTGTTTTCACCAGCCAGGACTGAGCAGATGTTTTGTGTGCAACTTAGTTCTAAAGACAGTGACCACTGTGAAACAGGCAAAGAAAGCAGCTATTTCATACACACGCACACTATGCGACGTAGTTTCACCTAGTTTTTTATTTTTTCAAAGGTCATCTAAATTGTTGTTAGCTTGCATTTGCTAGGGCGTTGTGCACCATGACACCATGAAACCAAAATCTTATATTTTTATTTTACATTGCAGTATTTATATGAATTATCCATGCACATCATTATAAAAAAAAATGTGTCCTCATAATTTTTAATCAAATAATTATCATCTCTGATGACGTTTACCGGGGCGAGGGAGGGGCAGCCTATAACTCAAATACAGACAACACAGAAATAGCAAATCGGAACAATCCAATCAATTCCTGGGGGACAAAATCAAGTCCCGGCTAACATTTTTTTTTTATTGAAGAAGCCTTTTCGGTTGTAAATAAGTCACAATAAGGAAGAAAACTAATTGCAACTACAGTGTAATGCCAACTTTAAGGTAAGAAACCCCAGGTGAATAGCCTAAAAAAAAAAATACAAATCTTCACACTTTCCCAGTTGATTGATTACATTAATAATTCTATGCATTACAAGTTTTCGAAAATATTATGTTTAAATATAGCAATTATAGTTTTTATAATTAAATATGTCCAAATTTGCATACATTTCTAGAACAGATATCTGAACTTTGGATAAAGCCAGGTTCAAAACTTTGATTTTATTGCATTGACAATAGAGTCAAGGGCTTTTACATAGGGAATTTTGGATATCTCTTTATATCACTTAATAGATCAGAAGATTCACTGTTTTAGGAATGGTATGTTGTATAAAACCAGGCAAATGATATATGAACAAACCCCTCTGTAAAAAATATTCAATACTGTAAATTTGAATACTGTTAATACTGTAAATTTTGCATTATTATGCAGCTGCTTATGTGCTTCATTGAGTGTCCATCCAATAAAATCTAAGATGAATCAACATTTCATGTTCCCTTACTCTGACATTTTGTAGTCGAACAGTGAGAAAGTATGAAAGAAAGAGTTTCTAGCTGAACCCCCGGAGGAAAAAAAAAAAGAGGACAACTCTCTCTTTCATCTCCTCTGGAGTTTTTTCCTGTCGGCTAATCTGTTACATGTTCTCATAGTTCACCTCGGGGGAGTTCTCCTCCCTGAAGGAGGTCTGGGGATGGATATGCACACTTATCATCCCGGAGGAGGAAGAAAAAGAAACATTCCCCAGTTCTAGAGGAGCTTATTGATATAAGCATACTGTATGTAGCCTACTCCACAAAAAATAATGGTCTTAATCAGTAACTTTTTTTACAGTAATAAAATCTAAACATCCTTAAAACAAGATTACTTGAGAAGATAAACTGCATTAGATAAGACTTTTATCTTGAGTTAATTTTTGTTACCCTATGGGCATTGGGTAACAAAACTTCTTAAGTATAAAACTCACTAAAGCCTCCTCTAACTTTCTTTGATTTATGTTTAAAACAAGAACGGGCAATTTTCCCGAAGGGTAAGAAAACTAAGCAACTTTGCTTTTCAAAGAAATGTATCTTGTTTTAATAACATTAGATATTTTACTAGAAACTAAGAGAATAATATTGCCTAAGAAAAATATTCTTTGCAGTTTCTGTGTAAACACAAAGTACACTGTGAGACTTTGGGAACAGGGTGCTGTCAGAGGGTTTGGGATGAGGGCTGATGGGGGCTGATGGAAAATGTCGTTAGAGAACATGTTTTATTCATGTTTCTGCCAAGACACAGGAGGCATTTTAGAATTCCATTTTTAATGACTATTGATTGATTGCACTCAACATGATGTAAGAGAAAGCTGTGGGGGAAAGAAAGCCGCGCAGACGCTACATGCAAATACCTGTACGACTACCGTTCACATTATATACATACATGTAGATTTATTTACTTGATTGGTGGACCGACCGTGATGCATTCTTTTTTCAGGATTCTTTGAAAGTTCAAAATAACAGTATTTATTTAAAATCTTAATGTCAGCCTTTAATGTCACCTTTAATCAATTTAATGCATCTTTGCTGAATAAACTGATTAATTTCTTTAAAAAAAAAAACATTTCTACTGACCCCAAACTTTGGAACAATAGGGTATATATAAAAATAAATGTAACGCAAAATGAATAAGAAATATTTAGAATAGCTTGTTTTCATATGACGTCACGCCACTGCGTTGCCATGGCGCGAAATACAAATGGAGGGCAGGAAGTTATTTGCTGTATTTAGAAAGCACTATAACAAACTCAAAATGCCTGTGGTTTTAGTCACTTATAATAACTTGAATTGATCAAACCACAAGGAGTTTTTATCGTGTACCAAAAGTTGTTGTTCATAAGGGGGGAAAATGCAAGAAATGAATCGAAAAACTCTGGAAAAAAAACCTATGTCTGCGGTCGGGAGGAGCCAAATAGGAACACTCTGTGACACTTTTTACGATGTCCCAACGTCAATTTGAAGGCTCCACCTGCTCCCTAATCGTGGTACATGATGTCATCTGCACAGCGCTGTTTCAAATCAACCACACCTAAAGACTAGCATGTTTAATCTTTGTCCGTCCTCCACGATGGGTTCCATCACATCTGTAACGCTGACCAATAAGAGCACAGAAGCGCTTCCGTTTACAGATTGTAAACATTGTGAAATGAATGACAAGATGGTATTGGTGCTTCCAGGTGGAATTATGCAGTAGAGGAAAGGTTCATGAAGCTTTGGCAACAATACTACTTTCCTCGCGGGACTACCCCGACAGAGTGAAAAAAGACCAATGATTGCAAACGATAGCAGAGGCGCTTCAGCAACCCGGTGAGTACTGAAGCTTTGGCAGCCATTGTTTATTTACGCTCTTGTTTCTAGAAGTCACTTGCTACTTCCGCCTTCTTAATGACATCACACACGTCATTAAGGATGGTAAGCAATGATTGGTTGGGAAGCAATGTGTAGTCTGACATGTTTCTTGCAAGACAAGAATTTAGGAGTCAAAATCGCATAATCTGATATTGGCCCTGTTTACACCTCATATTAAGATGTGTTTTGGTCGGTCGGATCACAAGTAGACGAGGGAGACACATACCCGTTTACACTTGATCTTTTAATTGGTCTCTTTTGTCCACTTTCAACCACTTCTGTCCTGATTTCTTTGAGGGGAGAATGGCTAGTGTACTTTCCATAATGTTTAATCATTAGGTCAGTAGGCGGACTTTTGTGGCTGTTCAAACACTTTCGAACACAGGAGCATGAGTTTGGGACAACCTCTGGACGTGGTAGAACGTGGACAAGCTCAAAAGGTTTTAAGACCCCATTTATTTAGCGTCACCCATCTGTGATCCAAATGAACAAAATGCATCTTAATACCAGGTGTAAACAAGGCCTTAAATGACTATCATAACAGACAAAAACATTGTGTAGTCTGAACCCAGCATAAGACATTCTAAGTTTTTCAATTCACCTTTTTGCTTTCATATTGTTATGCTGATAATATAATTTGCAATTAAATATTTTAATTTGAAAAATGCTAAAAAAAATACAGTGGTATCAGACTTTTGGACCCACTGTATTTGCAAACGATGCATGAACTGCGGAGAAGGTGGATGCTAAGATGAGGTCTATTTAATATTTGCAGGTTAGTTTGAAATGCAAAAAAACAATTTTACTCAAATGATGAGAATAAGGAGTCGGAG
>JAOTRC010000018.1:8352571-8367555 GCA_027497675.1 Cyprinella lutrensis
ATGAACTTTTTCTGCCTAAATAAAGTAATGATTACTGTATTTATAACTAGCATATCTCTAGTTACAGTCCCTGCATTTTAAAATGTAAGTTATACTTGCGAGGAGTGAACATTTAGACATAGAGAAAAAGTATCAAACGCAACTTGTTCGGAAAAGTTAGCTTTTCTTTTACACGTGTGTGAAATCCAACAATATTTAATAAAAAAAAATATTGGCCGATATATCGGAATATCGGATTTTAAAACCCAAAAATATTTGTATTGGTATTGGCCTTCAAAATCCTTTATCGGTCGGGCTCTAGTATTTAAAGGGGGGATTGATTATGATTTCACTTTTTTAACTTTAGTGAGAGTGTAATGTTGCTGTTTGAGCATAAACAACGTCTGCAAAGTTACGATGCTCAAAGTTCAAAGCAAAGGGAGATATTTTCCTTTACAGAAATCTGTTTTTAAGGACTACAACAGCCGGCTTGTAGGGACTACAGTGAGTTTATCACTGGTTAGTGACATCACTAACCCTAATATTTACATAAACCCGCCCCCAGGAACATGATTTATAGACTACCATGACAGAATATGCTAATCAATGACTAAAAGATAACTACACATGAATTCCACGTTACATGAATTCATCAACAAACCATCCAGAAATGTCCTGTTCCATTGTACATGTTGTCACATCTTCTTGAGTCTCTCTATCTTTGTCCTTCTTCGATTTGAACATAAAAGACTGAGGTGAATGCTCGATTGACATAAAAAAAAGATGGCCGCCAACGGGTTTTGATTTTGACGCGCATAAATTTCACTTCAAACTTTTGATTTTACACGCGTCAGTGTCGCTCTTGACGCGTGAATTAACACAAAGAGGTCAACGTTATTTGCGTCCGGTGTGAACGTAGCATAACACATGAACTCTTGAAGCTCCGCCCTCGGCAGCTAATTTGCATTTAAAGGGACACACACAAAAACAGTGCGTTTTTAATCACCCTCATAAAGTGCGATTGCGGTCTCAATCAAATTTGCCCTGTTGTTTAAACCTGGCCCCTAGTATTCAAAATCTGCACTTTCAGTCCTCATCTTAGTGAAACCTTGACTTAATTTAGCATGATGACTTTGATATTTCTTTAAAGTAAAGAACTAAGTAAGTGGGTTGTGTGTTTGTTCTTTAGGAGATCTACAAAGACCGCAAGAAGTTCTCCGAACAGGTCTTCAAGGTGGCTTCATCCGACCTTGTCAACATGGGCATCAGTGTGGTCAGCTACACACTCAAGGATGTTCATGATGACCAGGTCTGTTAGTTTGTTTAAATGCTTTAAAACTGTAAAAATGATATGTGAGTGGTAAATCAAGCCCTTTTCTTTCAGGATTACCTGCACTCTTTGGGAAAAGCCCGTACAGCTCAAGTGCAGAAGGATGCACGTATCGGGGAAGCCAAGAACAAAAGAGATGCAGTGATCAGGGTCAGCCTTTCCTGAATTTTATTTCAAATAAAGCCTATTTTCTAAATATCACTGAGGATTTATGTTAAAATGTTCTCATTTTCTCTCTGTAGGAGGCCCATGCTATGCAGGAAAAGATATCTGCTCAGTACTTGAATGAGATCGAGATGGCTAAGGCTCAGAGAGACTACGAGCTAAAGAAGGCTGTCTACGACATTGAGGTCTTCACCAAAAAAGCTGAGTCTGAAATGGCCTATCAGCTCCAGGTAAAAAAAATATAAAACCAAACCTTTTGGTGACCATCAATGATGTGAAATACTTGTGCTTCGATGTTACCTTTGGGGTTTTTGTTAACTCTTTCCCGCCATTTTCTGGGAATCCGTGCACTGTTAGACGGTAGGGGGCGCTGTTACGGATCTTCTGAAATAGTACAGCATCTCTGGATCCAAAAACAAGAGATGTAAAAGATCTGCATAAACAAGAAGGAGCAGATAAAGTTGTTTACGCACAAGTAAGCTAATATGACCAATCATTCAACAGCATAAAAATAAAATTGCCTAACATTACAGGTGAAACTATTGAACTCAGGACGAGGTATAGGACTGTAAAGCTTTCGGGGAGTTAATGGACTCGTTTTAATAAACGTTTTTATTAAAATAAAAGTATTTGACCAAAAAAAAAAAAACAAAAACAATTTTCTCAGATTTTTCTTTCGAAATGTTTTTATGAAATTTAATCACATTCAAATGTGAATGAAGCCAGACTAAAATTTTTATTTTGTTACTCTGTTTTTCTTTTTATATGTTGACTGTTTACATATTCATAGGAGAAAATAATTTGGGGCCTTTGAAAGTTTGTGAATATGATCAAAAATGCTGGCGGTGGCTGGCAACTTGAAAATAAAATGCTGAAGTTGTTATCTATTTTAGACACATAACTATTTGGATTGATTTACATCTATTCAGGTAATCTTCATCCTGCTGTGTAATTGTTCCTTTAGGTGGCGAAGACGAAGCAGCAGATCGAGGAGCAGAAGATGCAGGTGCAAGTGGTGGAGCGCTCGCAACAAATCTTGCTGCAGGAACAGGAGATCACGCGCAAGGAGAAAGAGCTGGAGGCCAAAATCATGAAACCAGCCGATGCCGAGCGATACCGGCTGGAGAAACTGGCCCAAGCCGAGCGGTGAGATCGGATATGCCTTCAGTTCAGCTGTTAGTTTGTTTTAAAGGGGTCATCGAATGCCCATTTATTGGTTAGATTCTTCATACTTTTTAAGTTTGTAACATACTTTGGTTAAAATTCCTCATTGGTTGTGTAAAACAACACTCTTTTTACCTCCTCAAAACCAGCTCTGTTCACAGCGACCCGTTTTGGCGCATGTCTCTTTAAATGATAATGAGCAACTGCTCACCCCACCCCCATCTTCCATGGGAGGTGTCGAACTATGGCGTCAAATGGCTGAGGAGGTAAATATTTGGCAGTCAGTAAGTGGCTGTGGGCGGAGCATGAGCAATATGACATCATATTGCTCAGAAAATCCAAACGGCTTGATTATTGAGAGTGTTTAGACTTAATGAGGATAAAAAGGAGTGAATGGATTTGTTTCATTGTATGGTGGTTGTGTCCACACACTGCAAAAGACACATTTATATGCAAACATCATATCCATCTGATGACCCCTTTAACAAATAACATAAAGGTCAATTTCCACAAACATTTACCAATTACTTTTGTGTGTACTAGTGTGTAATTTCTGCACCAGTGTCATAAAAAAGTGCAAATAGACTATTTTAGCATAGAAGTGCCCCAAATATGCTTGTTCAGATTTGACCTTACATGCAGTGTGTAATATAGCTGTTTGTAAATGAAAAAAGCTCTGCAAATTTTCAAAGCTCAAAAAAACACAACAAATATTCTCATAAAAGAAAGAATCAAGTCTGAACTGCATGAAACGTCAAGTCTTCCTTCTTTGTAACAAATGTATGTAATACTTACTTAGTGCTTGCGAACATCATCTACTTTGACCCGATTTCAAACACTAAAGATTTAGCTGAAACCTGGAAAAGAAAAGAGGAGATACTGCAATGTATATTTTGAGAAAATGTTTTAATTTGAAAACCTGAAAATTAGGAACCTTTAAAATAGCATAACAGGGACACTTAATACACAAATATTAATAACAGTAGTTTTGAAATTGTTAATATAGGTAAATATTTTGAATGTATAAGTTATGACTAAAGTTTTCTCTCTCTGACATCATCCACCAGTCTTCAGCTAATCATGGAGGCAGAAGCTGAGGCCGAATCCATCAAAGTAAGTGATCCGCCATCTCTAATTATAAGCAAACAAGCAAAACTTTATCTGTCTCTCTACTTCACTAGTAAGCAGATATTGTGTTCGTAAATGAAGATGTGTTAACTCACACACTTGCTCTGACCAGGTGAGAGGAGAGGCCGAAGCGTACGCTGTGGAGGCTAAAGGTCGTGCCGAGGCCGAGCAGATGGCCAAGAAAGCCGAGGCCTTCCAGCAATACAAAGAAGGAGCGATGGTGGACATGCTGCTGGAGAAACTGCCATTGGTGAGAGGGAACTTCAATTTGAGTGTGTATACAATACACAGAAAAATACAGCATTTTACTGCAAAAAAAGGGTTACACTTTATTTTGATGGTCCACTTTAGATATTTTACTAACTATATGTAACTTTGCATCTACATAATGCAGAGTTGACTCTCATTAGACTGTTAGGGTTACACGCTCAGGTTCGGGAATAGTAGTTTAGAATTAGGCTGCATTTACACTGCAGGTCTTGACGCCCAAATCCGATTTTCTGATGATATCCGTTTTTTTTGACAAACTGCTTACCTCATCTTTTAAAAGTGACCCGTATACGATTACTGCATTTACACTTTACACTGCTGAAACTACCAAATGTAGACGTTCTGACCCGGAAAAGTAAGTAAAACAGCACGAAATGCAATGGATGCAGATGCAAATAAAATTATCCAGTGTTTTCCTTTCCACAATATTTAAAAATCATCAATGTTTGATGCACTCGAGGGTTTGTATGGCAGCATTCACGCTTATTTAAATGAACCGCACTAACAGAGAAACCGCACCAGGGTTTGTTTTAATCGAATCAAACATGAAAAGTGTGAACGCACCGTAAGTTATAGCTAGGTAGAATGTCTAAAGTGGACCATCGAAATAAAGATCCTGTAAGGACTACAAATCCACATCGAGCAGAATGCGGTTTGATGCAGTTTGAGCTAGAGCCAGACCGATATGTCGGCAGGCCGATATTATCGTCCGATATCAGGCGTTTTCCAGACTATCGGTATCGGCAGTTATAATGGCCGATAAATTAATATTTCAAAAATAAAATAAAATAGTAAACATAATAGTTTTGTTACGTATAGTATAACATAATAATTAATAGTTATGTGGCTCATCATAGACTAGCTAACCACAAAGCTAGCTAATGCCACTATCATCAGTCTGTTCTGTTGTGACAATAAAAGAAACAAGTTTCTTATTAAAATGCATTATCATGTGATGAGTTTGCATTACAATTGAACTTGATCTAGTTTTAATCAACTAAATATCCTAAGATTTTAGTAAACTAAATGCACATTAGATTTAATCGACTAAAACAATTCAGATGACTAAAACTAAACGGATTAACACAAACTGACTTTATATTAAAGATTTCATTTTGAACAGATCATTCCTTGAGGTCCAAACTGGACAGCTAACATGGAAAGTTGAAGTAAACTTCACCATCCTTCAAAACAACAAGGCAGAAGGTCAAGTGATCACATGTTAAACTGCATTTTAATGCTGCAGCCAAGCTCAGCAAATCAATACACGCAAACAAGCTTGAATGTATGACGATGCTTATTTATCAAAATAAAGGGATGCGTTGGCACACCGAGAATGACAGGATTCGAACTGATGTGTTTATGCTCACAAGTGATGCCATATTGGCACACCAACTGAGGTGAACGGATAGACGGGCATCTGCGATCTCTCAAGGGAGACATCTGTTTCATTTATTGACGTTGTTGATCTTGTAATATTCATGAAGCAGTTCTGATCTTTCAAAAAGCCTCTTATACACACATGATCAAACCAACACACAAAAGGTTTGACCAAAGATCTCGAAAAAAATGAGAAAACAAAAACAAAACACAGATGCCCTTTGATTAAGACGCAGATCTTCCCAAGCCGGCAGGGAAACGGTGTCAGCTTGCTCTCCGGTGGATTTCACACTTTGATGAAGTTCCCTGTCGAGTCTCTAAAGTGCTAATTTTGTTGCACCAAAGCCATTAATTAATGACGCGTCTCCTCAAATTGCTGGGGAAGGTCATTAGAGCCGGAGTAAAATAAGACAAGTTGAAGAATGTCTCTAATAATTGATAATAAACTCTCGTAGCATAACGAAGACGCCAAACAAGCCAGTTTTTCATCTACAAAACCTCTCATCAAAGACTGCACAGTTCAAACAGACAGGGTTACGGAAGAGAAAGACGGCTGAAGTGAAGAAAAGGTCCTTCGGAACTCACTAGAGCTGATGGGAAGCAAAGAACACACTTTACAAACAAAAAACAGTTACACTGTCAGATAACCTATGCTTGTTTTCATTTCATTGGGGCTAGTAACTTAAAAAACGACTGTTTATTGATGTGAATGTGTCATACTTTTTCATCTTGGAAAGATTTCAACAAGGCGCTGATAACCATTTTATATTCCAGCTCGGAAGCACATGGCAAAAATGTGGAGGAATTTAGTCTGGGTGCGATAATGACAGAGGAAATGATCAGAGTCTATGTGAAGTCTGACAAGCCGTTATCATAAAGTTACACCCATTCTTTCCCCTCATTAACAAATGATGTTCGTTAGAAAAATAGTGCCATCCATTCAGCGGTGATTGAACAACCATCTAATTATCATGTTTAATTATACTATAAATCAGAGCATGATTGATAAATAAGTACCACCCTCAGAATTGCTAATGAGCTCTTTCATTACATCTCACTGTATCAAACCTCTTTCAGAGGAAATCCATCCTGAACTGTGCGAGATTTAACTACAGCGCTGACGTGGTCAGAAGGATATGGGAAGTCAAATAGAGGAGGAAGCCTCTAAACGTTTTATCTCATATTTTCTGGGCTGTCTAACTGATACAAAAGCTCAGGCCTTCAACTCTGACAGCAAGAATCTACCTGTAGTTTACAACTGTCAGATACTTGTCCTGTCTTTTTTTGTAAGTGGTTTTAACAAGAAATTTTCTGCTATGGCCAATCACTGTATACACTGTAAAAATATTGTTGGTTTAACTTAAAAAATTAAGTAACCTGGTTGCCTTAAAATTTTAAGTTGATTGAACTGGAAAAATGGAGTTAATGCAATGGAGATTAATTTAATCATCAGAAACTCAAAATAATAAGTTATCTGAACTAAATGAATTATTTAAGCTTATTTGACAAAAGAAAAAATGTTGTGATAACAAATCTTGCAAATATTTTTTTTTAACAGTGTATAACATAATGGCAGAGTGTATTTAGAGAAGGCGCCACAAAATAATTGCATTAATAATTCATTTTAAATGGTTAATGATAAAAGTACAGAGCAACAGAATGTATATATACACGAAACCAACGAGCGTTCTGTGTAGGCTGCAATCTTGTGGCGACGCCATTACTGAGCTGTTACCGGTATGTAAACAAACCTCCGTGATAACGCACCCTCGATGACAGCTACAGCCAGGCAGAATGACTTGTTGGGTTGATGATGCTAGACAGCGGCCTGCAGTCATCGATGAAGAAACGATCTTAAAGATAATTTATGAAAATAGCTTGGCAAGCTAGCTAGGCTAACGTTAGCTAACGAGGAAAATATAAAAAGATCTGTCCATTTGGCAACAATAAATAAATGAATAACATCAAATAAACAAATTCATGTTTTTTATTTGTGTCTATTATTTATCTTACTTTCACATTGCAAAAGGCAAGGGTATGGTACAGCTAGAAAGTATATCAACCAATTAGTGTTTTTAAACCAATGGCGCAACAACAGCTCAGTTATGGTGCTCGCTTAATTCCGGTAGTTTCGCCGGATTCGTCTATACTCTGTACTTTTATTATTAGTATTATAAATGTGACCAGAAGAAGCATAAGTACCCCCATCCATTGTTTCCATGTCTCCCAGTGTCCCTTCTCACAATAAATTCACTACACTAACCTTCCCGGCTCTCCCTGGTCAGCCCAGCTTCTAAATCTCTTATGACGGGACTCTTCCCAAGGCCGTCACATCTCAGCAGCTCTAACTGACATCTCAGCAGCCCCTCCACAGGGAAAAGCACCAGGCTTCAGAGCCACTCTGTTTTTATGAGGCTGCCAGTCCAAACAACAGAATACAAGTATTGCGCCTTCTTGCTCTCATTCTCTCTTGTTCCTCTCTCTTGTGGTCTGCCATTCTGCCTACCCATCTTTTTATTTTTTTCTTGTCTGGATGACAGACTATATACACAATGGTAGTGGTCAATATTATGTGGTTTGCTTTAAACAGAAGAGGATACAATTATTTAGCTTCATAATTGTTTTTTGCTAAATAATCAATGAACTAGTGATGTTACATATGACACTGAAGCTTCGATGTGCATATAGCAAATGTGACGCAATTTTTATTGTAGCCAGTATCGGGGTGTGTATTGATTTTCCAGAGTCATGTGATCGTTGACAAATGTCCAATCCCGTGTGTGTTTCACTTTGGCGGTGCAGGCTTGTTTGAAGAGTCCTTGTTGGCTCAGTCTGGTTGATGGGTTTGTGAGGAGAGTGCTGTACTTTGAAAGTTAACCAATACATTCAATTTAAATAACCAAAACTACTTATTCTTTTTTGTTATTGTTGTTGTTTCTTTTTGTTTTTGTAAAATCTTTACACTTTTGGTATTTTTTTAGGTATTATTATTGTTATTTGGGGATAGGGTGGGCTTGAGGAGAGGGGATAGGGTTAAGGGTTTGTTTGGCAACAGACAAAAAAGGAAGACTTCCCCCATTTGGAAATATTTTGAGCTGATAGCTTCCAATGTATTTAGCCTATGCACTTCTAAAAAAGAAGAAAAATATTTCTTCTTAAAAATATTTCTTATATAAAAGATAAAAAACCCTAATCTACCTCAAAATGCTTTAATATTCATGAGTAACAATTTCAGTCTAGCGCATCCAAACTATTACTATTAAAAATAAGAGCTGCCAATGAGTTTTTCCAAATATCACAGGCAGTTTCATAAACTTTAGTGTCCGTTAGCAGGCTGCAACAAAACACCGACGGATAATATTCTTGCAAAGTGTGACCTTGCGCTCTGAATCCGTGCCAACACATCTATTCGAAAATGACCTGCTAATAGTTTATATTAAATGAATTTCCCACGGGGCGATAGAGATTGCGGCTATTATTGTTGCGGTAAATTATGTTAGCATTGCTGAACTAGCACTTAGCATGGCTTAATGGTGATTTGTATTCTGTATGCATTAAGCGACGAGTTCGCAGACTGCTCCGGAGCAGCCTGACGCTGCGAACATCTCCCCAGCCGAATACGCCTGCCAAACAACCGAGAGGTAATGTTGTTACACGCACTATCCATCAAAGTGCACATGCTCTATATGCACAGACGCATGACCTCAAACACACGCGCCCGAGACGGCAGATCCAGTGGCCAGGGAAGACAGCAGGTGTTGTGGCTGATACCTTGCTAGGTTGTGTCACGCTGGCAGGGGAATTTACTGCACCATTGGCTGCAGTGATGGGGTGTCACAGTGGGATTTGGGTGTCATTCAAAGAGCAGGCTTTGTTAGAGCCTTTCAGGATCGCCTTGAGAAGACAAGCACCACGCTGCGCTCCACACTGGCCTTAGGCCATAAAATCTGACAGTACATTGGCCTATTACGATGTGGAGATATTCCTCCTGTGTCTCAGAGGCTGTTTTGAGCCCCTCGTTTCGCTAGACGTGGAGGATCGGGTGAGGAAGGGACAGAAATATGACATGCTCCTCAAGTTGTGAGACTTCAGAGAGTTTTTTAAAATCACATTTCATATATGAGAGGAGCCCAAAGTGATACTCAGTTTTTCAGACCGTTGCACTTTTCTGTCTGAGTAAGGTTTAAATAACATGTTTGATGTTTAGTTGCACTGCACTGAGGCTGTTGAAGTGTACTAGCGCTGCGATCCCGAATTAACTGTGCTCGTCTTTCCCCGCTAGGCATGATTACTTAACCATAGCCACGCAAGCTGGAACTCCGCTTACCTGTAATGCGTCCTGAACATGAGGACGAGGTGAAAAGTTTAACTCTCATTAATAATACTTGAGCACAGCAGAGATTGTATCGATTGTGTGGTACACACTGTAAGCGTTGTTGGTTGTGGTTTCCTAACTTGACAGTTAAACGGTGGCATACATGACGGTTACAGCATACATGGGATAACATTAAGATGCCATTCTATTAGTGTTAATCGTGTGAATGCAATTAGAGAAGAAATGTTTTTTGACAAAGTTTTGAAATAAAATATTAAAAAAGTACAAAAAACATTTTGAAACCTTGTTAATTAGCTCAAACAGACCCTATATATGGTATATGATATTAATTAGCTATATACAAAACGTAAAAACAAATATTTAGCTTTTTTTTTCAAGTAACTGTTTAATTTATATTTTTAGGGGTGAAATATCCCTTTAAAATGAGCTATGTTTCCATCCAAAGTTGCCAATTTAACTTATTTTGTGATTATATATATATATATTAAAAATGGAAGTTGGAAGGAGAAAAAGGAGAAGGAGAAGCCACTGTGGCTCTTTTTTCATATCATGCGTCTCAGAGCGCACAGACTCACTACAGGTCATTTTATACCCATTCATTCTGATGACAGACTTTGATCAGAGCATTTTACGATGACTAAAGCAACATTTGAGATGCAGTGCAATTAAATTGGTCAGCTGGTTAGTCCTGTTATCCAATCACGCTGTAACACAGAAACATCACATGCATTTTTTTTCTTCACATTGATTTATCCTGTAAACGTTTGTATTGTAGTTTATGCGCATATCTTCTTACCAGAGCAATGGAGCACATATTTTTATGAACATTTCTAGAATTTATGTGCATCTTGCCACTTTCAACAAGTGTTTATGCGATATCTAAAATTTTCCATAAAAAATGGTGGACGAAAATGGTGAACATATGGAGAAGGTACATCAATGAGTCATAAAAAAAAAATGTTTTATTTGGTATTTAAATACTAATATCATTGTCAGATTGCTCTTTTGCAACCAGACTGAAGACAAAACGTCATTTTCTTTGTAAAACATGCTGAAATTAGAAAAACAAAATTAATCCATGTAAACACTACACAATCCCAGATCTTAAACCCATTAAATCTCACAAGCAGACTCACTTAGAACACAAGCTGCTTTATTTATCCCGTAAAGACGCCATAAAATGGAAGCTGGGGAAAAACCTGAATTCAGGTCGGAGGGAAGTTTTCTGAGCCTCTCATCCTCCCTGCCAACCCGTCTCTAAAGCACGACTTCACTATCCAGCAAGATACTTTCTCAATCACCCCATCAAGGTCGGTGAGAAATCTTGGAGTAATTGTTGATGATCAGCTGACCTTCACAGAACACATTACAAAGACAGCTCGATCATGAAGGTTTGCTATGCACAACATGAGGAAGATCAGGCCTTTCCTAACTGAGCATACAACAGAACTTCTTATCCAGGCCCTGGTCATTTCTAGGCTTGATTTCGGCAATGCTCTTCTGGCTGGACTTACATCATGTGCAACTTAACCTCTACAAATGATCCAGAATTCTACTGCTCATCTTGTTTTCAATGAGCCCTAAAGGGCCCGCGTCACTCCTCTGTTCAAGTCTCTCCACTGGCTACCATACGCTGCTCGCATCAAGTTAAAGGAGTTGACACTTGCTTGTTCCTACTTCCACTCACTAGTACAAGTCTACATCCCTACCAGAAGCCTAGGATCGGTCAATGAGCTTAGTCTCGTGGTACCATCACAGAGAGCCTCAAAATCACTCTCCAGAACATTCTTATTCATGGTACCATGCTGGTGGAATGATCTGACCATTGGGTTACATTGTTTTAATTACATTTTTAACCCAACGTTTGGGATTGTCCATATTTGAACTTTGTATTTTGAGGACTTCTTGAGTTGTTTTTGTCTCTTCACGATGACTCGCTTGGTTTAGTCCTCAGTTGTAAGTCGCTTTGGATAAAAGGGTCTGCTAAATGACTAAATGTAAATGTAAATGTAAATCCCTACAACTTTTCCCCAAGTCTAAAAATGCCAGGACTAGATTTGCCTTGGGGAGTGTGTGAGAGAGATTTCCCTGCAGTATGCAGTGTCTACGTGGAGCAAACACTGAGAGCTAATGAGGCCCTGTCGGTAAGCGTGTCTATTGCGGGGCCCCGCAACACTGTCAGGAAGTCAAGGAGAAAGAAAAGGAAGCTCTTACTGCCATCACATTATGCTAATCCATATACTTACAACCCCAAACCTGTGAAACATTTGAAATACTATAGGGCCGAGTTAGCAAACTCGCAGTTCCATATTGTCCGCTTAGCTGACGGTTACAAAAAGAAAAGTTTTTCTCCTTGTCTTTCGTCCTTCATTGATATGAGGTGAGGGTCGCCATAAAACGGTCATTTAATTTATCTTTCTTTTGCACCCCTTTTGCGACTGTTTTACAGCCCTGGCTGAGACGAGGGCTTATGTAGCATGCTGGGAGATTTATAACGAAACTAATGCTGGAAAAGTTGAGGCAAAGACAGAGACTACATCTTTTTAAAACCACCATAAAGAAAGTGAGGGGAAATATACGATAATCCTATCACGCACGTGACAGCCAACGTGTCCGGTTTCCAAGTTTTCAAACTTTTGGAAGGGACACTCTCCAACTCTATTCAGGCAGAGCAAATTTTCAATGCATCAAAGGCCTGACTAATAGATTTCTGAGCAGGATTCAGAGCGCAGAGAGCTGCAGCACAGGGAGATTGATACAGTTGAATTATATATTAGCTTTCTGAAGAGTTTCATATTCAGAGGACTGCTTTGTGATTACATGTGAGCAGTAGCTTGACCACGCATCTCACTGGTCATCCATAACTCAAATTCCGATGGTCTGGTGGTGAGAAATATACCATGAAATATTTCAATAAATCTGCCATGACTTACCGAGGGGAGATGCTCGGGGAGGTGAGAGACAGCCAGGCTATCTCCAAATACATCTATGAATAAAACCTCCTCACCTGAGATTGAAGCAACGTAGAACCGCAATGCAGAGAGACTTTTATCGGAAACAAGGCATGAAAAAAACCTCAGTGAAGTCGAGCTTATTGTGATGCTTCTCATAACAGTCAAATGCACAAGACAAGACAGAAAAGAGATTGGGTGATTTCGTGGAAAGTTCAGTTCAGGCAAATCTTTTTTGTCAAGACAGCCTCGAGAAGTCTGACAGCTTGCAGTCTGATTGCTTTTGCCTGGGTGCTGTTTAGATTTCTGGGATTGTAGGAGTAAGACTATTCAATGGATCCTTCCTGATGGTGCTGGTCTTCCTTTTAAAATCTTTATTTATCAGCACACAACTGGACACCAGGCACTCCACACTGATACACCACCTACTACAGTTCAAAGAGTCAATGCTGTTAGGTTTACCTCTTACTAAGGCTTTTTAGGAAGAGGACGAACTCTTGTGCCTTTTTCACAAAGCAGTCGGTGTTCAAGGCCCATGAAAGGTTGTCAGTGAAATGGACACATATCTTGCTTCCTCCACCAGACCACTAAGGCACAGGAGATGGTGAAAGGCTTCATAAGTCTATCTGAAGTCAACAATGATCTCTTCTGTTTTGCTGACAAGAAAAGTAAGATGACAGCCAACATTTAGAGTTTTTGCTCTGTAAAACTACAAGGAGCTTCTTCTAATTGTTTTAAATAATAATGCTGATCATTTTTTGATCAGATGAATGGATCTGTGGTGAAGAAAATAATAATTTCTTACCCTCCCCAAATTGTTTTTACCCCAAACCTTTGAACAGCAGTGTCCTGTACGTATATAAAGGTCAATTCATACTGCACCAAGACATGACAAGTAACAGACAATCATCAGATTACAGGAAGTCATTTCTCAGACATCCCTGTAGTCACAAATGGCATGCGTTTTAAAGAATACCCCATTGAATACTAGTTTGAGTCCTCAGGAAATCTAGGACGCAGCTGCAGAGTGAGGTGCTTAGACTAAGTGAAGATCATTTGTTAACTAGGGTCTGGGGTATCATGATTGTGAATGAAGTCAATGAGAAGCATTATGATATACGAGTCTTGATGCCTATGTTGTGGAGTGCCATCTGGATGGCAGACACAATGTGGAGCACTTGTGATTTGGGAATACTGGTCCTCTTCAAATAGGCTAGTTAACTAATGTAGTTAAAGGCAATATTTTGTGTTGAGATGAAACATGAAGCTGAACTTATTAAGAAATGCTAGCATAGAAATCACACCAACTTCACCCAAGTAAACATGTCGCACTGAACTGTTAAATCACTGTTTCAGCGTAAAGATGTTTGACTGGAGCTGTGAGTTTAGTGCAACAGCTGCTGACTGCTGAAATCAGTGTAGACTATAGAAATCAAGCCTTTAAACTGGTGCTTGATGGTTAATTAGAAAGTTGTTAACACATGGATGTAGCTAAGAGTTTTGGGACTCCTGCACCTTGAGTATGACCTGATCATAAATCAGATGTACCTATGTACAATAACATTACGATGTCCAGCAATCGATTTAAATTGTATATTGTGTTTAATTTCTCGTCGTTTAATGAGAATTTTCACGTGAACAAATACGTGGATCCGGCAGTATGACGCTTTCACTTTAATGGTCCAGTGGCAGAATTTTTCCAAGTATATCAGAGGTTCTAGGTTCTAATCCGCACTTGTATAGTTTTTTTTTTCCTCATTAAAACGATTACGTTTATCAGTGGTTAATAAAACGGCAAGGACACGTTTGTGTGCATTTCACCGGAACGAATAGAGTCTCTGCCACAGATTAAAGCGCACGTCCTTGCGAAGACTGTCCGCGAGAAAACACAGTATCCGCGCCACTGATCACAGAATCAACAAGCGCTTTGATCCCTTGATTTCAAAAACAACAATTTTTAGCGCGCAAGATCACCTCTTATTTAATAAACGAACGAAATGAATGCTCTACTAGTTAACTGGAGGTGTTTTATTTGTTTTTATTAGTTACATCTGTGCCGCGAGATGTTTCAAATGACACAGTCTCATCCCCAAAAGTCATATAACTGACGTCTTGGGACGTCTTTGGACCATACATCAATATCCGCCTTTTATGGCCCCTTAAACATTGGTAGATGGCAATTCCGGGCCGTCATACAACTGCCGCTATACCTTTAACGTCAGTTAGGTGACGGGTTAGGTTTAGGGGTAGGTTTAGGTCTGGGGTAGAGTTAGGATCCCAT
>JAOTRC010000018.1:8367655-8385157 GCA_027497675.1 Cyprinella lutrensis
GGCGAATATTGACGTATGGTCAAAAGACGTCCCAAAACGTCAGTTATATGACGTCTTGGGATGAGACTGCGCTGTTTCAAAAGTGGGGACACTATCGACCCCGGCAAAAAGTGGGGACATGTCCCAGCCGTCCCACCTGCAAATTACGCTTATCTGATATTTTATTCATCTAAACTGAGGTGAATCTTTTCTATAAGCCATTAGGCTAAAAAATTCACACTTTAAATATAAAGAGCGACTATATTCTGTGACCACGGCGGTGGAGAATGTCTATCGCAGCAAAACAGCCCATTTCGGAAAACATTTTCATCTGCTCATGCATGTAGAAAACTGAGAAATTACATGCCACTCAGAGAGGCTACACTTACAGCAACCGAGCAATTGTTTCTCAATAAACAACACTGTGCGAATACAGAGGGAAGAGAGAGAGCGAGAGAGAAAATGTTGCTCTCTCTGAGGTACTCAGAATTCATGAATGCCAAACCTGCCTGTGAAGAGCTAGCGGGCATTTGTGTAAACAAATCACATTGATAGCACATATCTCTCATACACACACAATAAGTATTAAACATGTACTATAATGGCTAATACCTCATTCAATTCAAATACATTATTCATTCAAAAGTTGAACCCGTGAAAAATTATTCATACGGATGTTGAACCTTTCAGACAGAAAGCTTCTTTATAAATGCATGGGCATAACATGAATAGAACAAGCTCTTGAACATACATATCTGGCCATTTAAATCCTTCTGGAGAGCACTTAAGGAGGAAGATTTCTAACTCAAAATGCATTTCTCTATAATCTGCAGATTTAAAGGAATATTCTTGGATTAATGCAAGTTAAACTCAATCAACAGCACTTATGGCATAATATCCCTTGCTTTCTTTAAAAAATCAAACAAAAGTCAAGTGAATGGGGCCAATGCTTTATGGATTTAAGAGCAGAAACGTGAAGCTTATCATTTTGCAAAAGCTCTTACATATTTTTTGTTGTTGTTAAAAGATGCATGCATTACTATAATTTTTACAGTTTTAAGTTCTAAAACTTTGCACAGAAACGGTTAGTAAGTGATTGCTCAAGCTAAAATCATGTTAACGCATCATTTACGTCTTCAAATGATGACTTTTTAACGTTTATGAATTGGCCCCATTCAATGCAACTGTATGTGCCTCACTGTAAGCTAGATATTTTTGAAGACGAAATCACGTGTAAGTATTTATTGAGGTAATAAACATTATGCCACATGTGCTATCAATTAAGCTTAACCTTTACACATTCCTTTAAATATGTATAAATGTGAGTAAAGAGTTGCTATTTCTGTCAGTAAAGTTTTGTTAGAGAAAGAGACAGTTATTAAGTGCTGGAAAAATAGAGTTTCATAACCTTACTAACGAATGCAAGGTATACTGCAGAACAAAAGCCAGGAAGAAAAAGAGTAGGATGCGAGGAAATAAACAACAAAACCAAAACAAACAAAAATAAGCCAACAAGCGCACCCACACAAAATCTACAAAAACAGGTTGCATGAATCTCATGAGGATGTGGCAACTGTGCATATGTAATTATTTGGTTAATTCATATTTCATGCTCTTAAGTCTTTGATAGAAAAATATACATGCATAGAACTGTCTTTTCACCATCCCAAACAACTTCTCAGCCACAGTTGCCATGGTCACAGAAAGACATCACAGTCCTGAGCAAAGGGCCTTATGGGTAATTAGTCAGAGAGGCAGGTAGCTCTGGGGGATTCGGGCCTTACTGATCTGCTACCCCTGACCTGAAAGAGTAAGGAAAAGGTAAACAGGGCTCTGCTCTTTCATTCTTTCAGTCTTTCTCTCGCTTTCACCTCTTCTATGCAGCTTTGAAGGTCAGTCAGGCTTAGATGGGGGACAAAGACCGAGAAAGTGAACATGACCATTTTTTTTTGACCCAGAAAAAGTCACTGTAACATACGCCATGCAGACTTATAATTAAATTCAGCTTTATTCAAAAGGTCACAGTTGAATATAAAACCAAAATTAAAAGATCCATAGAAGCATTACTAGGTCCGCGTTTTTATGGTGTTCTGTGTGCTTTTTGGAAAATAGCGACCAGCATATTCTTCAAAATGTAGTGTATTTTACACTACCGTTCAAAAGTTTGGGCTCAGTTAGTTTTTTGTAATGAATATTATGTTTATTCAAGACATTTAAACAATTTCTATTTCAAATAAATACTGTTTATTAAATACATATCACATTAAAGGAACTGTATCTATGATTGTGGCTAAAACTGGTAGTGCAATTACAGTTTCAAATTACTATAGAGAAGTTTTGACTGTCTCTTGAGCATTAAATCAGCATTAGAATGATTTCTGTAAGATCATGTGACACTGAAGACTGCAGTCCACTCTTGATGAGAGTAATGATGATGATTCAGCTTTCCACCACAGGAATAAATTACATTTTAAAATTAAAATAGAAAACACTTGTACAAATATTTCAAATTTTTACTGCAGCCTCTTTCAAAAACAAACAAAATCTTACCAACCCCAAACCTTTGACCAGTAGTATACATAAGAAAGCCAGTCATTTGTGACAATATTTCTCTTGCACAATTTATTTTAACAAGTTTAGCCTAAAAACGAATTAGCATTTATGCTCACTTCCTTCACAAGAACATCCTTGCTCACGCTGCCACGTGCAATTATGAAGCACATGACAGACTAAACAGCCCAGATTCCCAATGCACAACTGATTTAATAAGGAAGAGCAAGGAAGCACATGAGTGCAAACTTTTTCCGCAGGCGGCCTTGTTTAAACACGTTTGTTTATGGGTGCGAGGCACACACATTAAATCTAGATGGCTACGATCCAAGAGAAAATACCGCAAATGTTTCAATGCTGCTAACACCGTTGATAACAAATGCTCCTGCTAACCTTTGCAATTATTTTTTCAATATCGTGCTCTGTTGAGCATTTTTAATGAACGCATAACAGAAGCAATTAGGTGTGTGATGGCATTTTCCTTTTTAAGGAGCTAATTAAGGCCTGACTATAGATGGTAACCTGTGCTATCGAAGGTGAATGGCAGATGCTAACACAGACAACAATGCATTAGAATGATTACAGTGGAGAAAAAAAAGGAAATAAATACAAATGACTGAAATGGGAACAGGGAGGGAAAAGCACCAATCTTCTGTGACGTTCATTATTTTCCTCTAAAATTACATGCATGTGCAGTGCATAAAATAATCGTGAAATGCAATTTAGATGGCATAATGGTGGGTAATGTGAAAAGAAATTGAGGACGGACCGTAAGTGAGGTAGTGGATAAAACGGAGGCAAAATTTGGGACTATTAAAGGTAATTCAGCTTGGGATATTTGATTTATCACGGGCACATCGGCGCAGATGAAAAGTCCCAAAGATGGGAACTGGGTGCAGATAATTATTTTCATGAATTTCATTATATAACAAGTCTATCAAAATAAAACAACAGACAATGCAAGAAGACAACCTGTGGACATATTTAAGCTGACGCCTTTGCACTTTTCATAGAGCAATCGCATAAGCCCTCAGCTTATTAGCATTTAGCATGAATTCCAAATTCCCACATTTCTGATTGATGGAATAAGGACAGAATCATGTACTTTAGGGGTAGCTTCATTTGAAATTCAAACAACCTTTGTGCCATTACAGGAGCGGCACTGAGGAAAATGTCAAAAATAATTTTCCTCTGAGCAAGCGTTTCGAATGCAAACCTCGCTCTCCGACATCAAACGTACGAAATGGAGGCAAATTTCTCAAATAACCTGCGATGAAACTATGTCACCACAAATGTCTCTTTAGCCTGCTCATTAAAATGTATCGTTTAAACAAGTCCTATTAGTCACTTCAGCAGACTGTAGGCAGAGCTAAGTTGTAATCAATACTGTCTCAGCTGACAGAGTATAACATAGACTCATTCAATAACATTAGCACGCAAACGGCTGATGGCAAGCGGGACCATTTTTCATTCTTTGTTCTGCATTATCAATTGCAAGGTAAGACTGTACTTTCCTGCAAAAGACTGTCAGCTAAAGCATTTTTTCTCCAAGAGTTGAAAATTATCAACTTTTGTTTTTTAAAGCATTGTGCTCATCAGTCACTTTTCCCAAGCCATCCAATCACAGTGAAGGAGGGCGGGACAAATTCCACACTGACCAACCAATGTCAGTTCTAGTTAGCTCATGGCCAGACACAACTTTTGATTGCTAGTCTCACGACAGGGAACTCAGCTAATGCAGGGCACTGGAAGACAGCCGAGGTGGCATGATAAACTGGGAACCCCATTCGTCGTAATTCGACGTTACTCGAAGTGACAACGAAAGGGAACGTCTCGGTTACGGATGTAACCCTCGTTCCCTGAGTAGGGAACGAAGACGTTACGTCTCTCTACCACTTCCGCAGCACCAATGGAACAGCCGAGTACAGTCTTGGCTCCTCAGCGAAGAAATGTATCTGGATATTGCTGGAGTTCTCCTTTTATACCCACGCGGTGGGGCAGAGTTACACCATGCAAATTCCTCAGACCCATGGCATCCTTGCCATTGGCTCATTTTTTTTCCTAACGAAGATGCTTCTAAGAAGCTTCTAAGCAAACACCAATTGTCATCATTCGACGTAATGTCTCTGTTCCCTACTCAGGGGACGAGGGTAATATTCATAACAGAGACGTTGTGCCTAGTCAGCGCCAAGAAGACGACGATGTAAAGAGTGACATTACAGTGTGATTTTAATGATTTGAATATTTTCTCGAAAATCTTTTTTTTTTCAACGATTCTTGCACCAAATGACAAGATGACATTTAATAATAACAATAATTTAAGCTTCTTATTATGTAGCCGAATCTGTGCTGGTTTGTATTGGCCTCCTCCAGTTTTCTCTTTGTTTTACCTCCAGCTAGCTCTGTGACGTAACTGAAATATCGGCGTAAAAGGGATCTATGGTATCCAATGTATCACTACACAACACCCCTAGCAACCACTCTTGGCAATGTAAACATATGTTTGTTTTAATTGATGTTGTTGTATGTTTGTTTTAATTGATGAAGTCTAATAGTAAAAAATCAGTTCGATATCTTGTCTTTTTAACAGTTAAGGGGGTTTCCTGTCATTTGTCAGTTGTGTCTTCTCCGTGTTCACAACTTTCAGTCCTTTCAATATAAAAGCCTATGTGATTGCAGAAAGCAGACTTTCCTCTGGTTTCCTCAAGGATCATCGTACTCTACAGAGGGAACAGACTCGTTTGTGGTGTCTGTGTTATTCCTGAATATAATTGACAGGGTCTAGAACAGCCTCCACTCTGTTTGAGAGCTGGAGTCCATGACTGTCACTTCTCATGAATAGGGCTTTAATGTCAAATCTCTTCTGTTGTACACTCTTCATCAGCACTGTTCCCCAGCCACAGCCAAATCCCAGACTTCGGCTTTTTAACTTAGCTGTCAGCCGTTAAATGCTGCAATATTTGACTCTGTTCTTTCCCAATGTAACTCAGAGGGCAGAGGGATGTGATGACATTCGGGCCTTGGGGTATCTTACAAGTGACCAGAGAGACTCCAACTTCAGAGAGCGGCTGAACAAAGCTGAAAGAGATTTTCATACCTCTGTTATCACTGAACATCATCTGCTACCTGAAATACACACACACACCTACACTCTCTCTGGAGAAAAAAAAAAAAAAAACATTATGAATTCCATCACCTGGCTACAGACCCCATTTCACACACTATAACATTTGGATGTCACGAAAGTGCGCATCTCATTTTCCTCCTCTCTCCACTGGGGTAATGGAAAAGACCGGAAAACTTTTCATTATCTCTGTGTGTCGGGCACAGCAAACACACAATCTACTTCTGGTCTTCTTCCATAGTGTTGGTATTCGATACTGAGGTAATACGCGGGATTTTTTTTTCTTTTTTTCGTTGCAGTTTCCTCTCTTGAGACAATATGACTGAAAAGATTTTTTGGGGGTTTTGGGAACTCAATATTTGCAAGAGCGCTGACCCCAAGAGACAATGTGAGAAAAGACAAAGCGGGCTGAAGACAGTCTTCTAAGGACACAAACACATGGAATATTTTAATGTTAAAGTATATATGCTCACCAAGGCTGCATTAATTTAATCAAAATTACAGTAAAATCAGTACAATTTTTGAAATATTTTTTACAACTGTTTTCTACTTTCATATTTTTCAAAAATGTAATGTATTCCTTTGACGGCAAGGCTGAATTTTCAGCATCATTACTCCACATGATCCTTCAGAAATTATTCAAATATGCTGATTTGGTGCCCAAGAAACATGTTGAAAATAGTTGCTGCTTAACAATGCAATATTAATTTAGGATTCTTTCATAAATAGACAGTTAAAAAACACTGAAATATATTTTTTTGTAATCAATGTAATGTCTTTACTGTAATATATTATCATTTTAATGCATCCTTGCTGAATAAATGTATTAACATCTTCCATTCAAAGAAAGATAGCAATGACCTTAAACTGTTTAATAGCACTGTATAGTCAATGTGCACAAGAAAATGCAAAATTCAGAATTCAGTTTCCTGTGATTGTGATTCCATACACAAATACTTGGCCATAAAAAAGGCAGATTAAATCTATATTTCATTGCATGTGACTGTATACTTCAAAAACAGCTAACAACCAAATGGGTTAAATTGTTGGCATTCATATATCTTGTTAACAGTCATGCTAATTTAAAGGATTTACTCCTGCATTCAAATGTGGTTGTCACTTCCAAATCCCTACAGTGTGCACCTGGCTTAAGGGTATTTGAAGTTACTGGGAGAAATAAAGAAAAGTCTTATGGCTTTTATTTTAGAGATGTGTGCCAAGTGCTGTGACAACACATGTGATGCCCCACTGTCACTTCTTTGAAGCTTTTCAGCATCTCATGAAAAGCGTCTTCTAAAGAAGATTATGCCCGACTCTAACGCCATGTGCCTGAACGACATCCACAACCATAAATCCTGCACTAAACAGAGATGACCATGATTCAATTAAACTGAAACGACCATGGAAAGACTCATGCAAAGAGCTGTAGTTCATTTTAAACATTGATATGGCACCATAATAAAGCTAACTTGCATAAATTCCCAGAGCAGTTTATTCAGACAGTTATGGGTCGCAATGATTCAAGCGCTCACATTAAACTAATACAATGCGTGCTGGCTTCGATACATTTCGAGGTGGTGTATGTTGATCACAGAGATGTGATCAACAAAAAAAAAATGTGTGAAATGTGTGCTAATAGTCCAGAATTTTGAAACTATATCCATGATTAATTATAAGTTGATTCTTCAGTTTTGAAAAATAGTATAGTTTTGCAAATCACAAACTACTGTATTTATAAATGGCATAAGTTTAGTGTGGCAGGAAGCATATTTCATACAGAAACTGTTGCTGGGTTGGTTAAAAACAAGCATGCTGCAAACTTCATTCCCAATCTTCCCTCTTTTACTTCATAACTGACAACACCAATAAGCAGCACCGGATGATGACGACTTCATAGGTAGACAAGAAGTGTGAATGCTGTCTGAGTGTGCAAGTTGCAAGTTTTGGCCTATGCTCCCCAGGAACAGTTTGTGACAGTTTGGCACACACTGTAAGAAAATAACGAATTCCAACGATTTCTCTCTTTGTTTACCTGATGCTACGAGCTGACAGGTCACTTCTCTAATAAGATACCTATGACTCAGGCCTGTGTAACAAGATGTTCCCCTCAATCATTTTCAAGTGCCTGGTTTCCTGGAAGAGAAGACGCACAGGCTTAATACCCCTCGTTTCAGATGTAATTTTCCCCAATTTTACACTCTGAGGTCATAGTGTGTACTTCTAAAAAGGAACATCCATAATAGGGATGTAAACGGTTATTCGATTATCGATTAATTGTTGACAAGAATTTACTCGATTAAATTAAATGATTTGTCGGCTAATTGACCATTGCGAACGTGACACAAGATTCTCACGCGAGAGACTCAATGACTTTATCCTACAATTATCATTTAACAGATATATTACTATATAATTTCAGATATAGACAAAGAAATATATATTTTTATTCAGTCAGGATAATGGTAAATTTGTCATGTTAAAAAAGATGCAACAAATGCTGTTAGTTTTAACGTTCAATTAATCAAAGAATTCTGAAAAAAAAAAAAAAAAAACGGTTTCCAGAAATAAAAGAAGCAGCATGATTGTATTCAATACTGATAACAATAAAAAATGTACCTTGAGCACGAAATCAACATATTATGATGCTGAAAATTCACCTTTGCCATCACAGGCAAATAAATAAATTACATAAATTACTAAATGTAATAAATTACATTTTCAAATAGTTTTTCCAATAGAATAAAGTTATCACAATTATCATTTATAGTTCATTCTGTATCACGCATCAAAATATCTCTGTTTGTTTGACAACTATGATTTTTTTTTTGTGAAAATCTTACTAATCCCAAACTTTTGAATGTACACACTTAGAAAAAAATAAACAGAAATATTGATGACTCATCCTGCACTACATAAAAATCTGTATGACTTTCCTTTCCATTGAAACACATTTTCTTTCTTTTTTTGTCAATACAATTCAAGTCCAGACTTGTTTGGGCTTCAATTTTCTTCAAAATATCTTTTTAACACAGGTTTTGACCGACGTGAGGCAAAGTAAATAATGACAGTTTGAATTTTGTGTAAACAGTCTCTAAGTAAAATGAACGTTAATTAAAGCTTATCCTGATTATTAAACATAAATCAAAGAATTAATTTCAAAGTCTTTTCGAAAGACGCATACATAAAGAAAAATCAAAGCAATATTGCCCTTTCAACAAAGCACAAGTTGATGCTAAATGCTTGTGGCGATCATCATGTTGTGGTTGCCATTACTCTGAACCAGCTCATCCCAGCGTGAACTCAGGGAGCCACTTTTCTTCCATCGATCTGTGTGTCCAACTGTGAAGAATAACTGCAACAAACAGCCTAAACGCACCATCATGGAGAGAAGTTACTCCTTCAGTGTGCCAATCACATTCAACTATACTGAAACAATTTGATAGGTCAGATGAGGTGAGTCATCAGTGTAAAGTATGACTTCTATATACAATTGAGCACTTTCATATTGATGAAAGACAAGGCAGGAGGAGGTCCACATTTAAATGAGCTCATGGACACATACTCGCACATGGTTAATGGGTATTTTGTGCATTATTCCTGTGTAATATGCCATAACACTTATTCTAAATGAGCTAATTTGTTGGTCTGGTGAGCACAATCCCGTTAAGGTGTAATTCGAGAGTGGTCAGACTGTGCGAGCTCAAAGGTGAAGAGAGCGGGAGGAATTGTGGGTATTGACGCGCTTTCAGCGAGCAGAAATATTGAGCAGTCGAAAACTGCTGGAGCCCTTGAGAGAACTATAGAGATAGCTGAACTCTCCGTGAGATGCTAAATGTCGAATTAAACAGTCAATCAATTTCAGGGTGAATAAGAGAGGGGGAAAAGTGAGCGAGAGAAAGAGTAAGAAAGCATCGATACAAGTCAGGCTGGAAATAAATGAGGTCTCGGCTCATAATAAACTCATATTTGTAATAAACAGATGCTGTAGAGCCATAAAATTGTCTTTTTAAATGGAGAGGGATTTGGCTGATGATGCACCATTACACACAGTGTTAACGCCCGACAAGGCCAGGAAGGGCCAGATAGATGGATAAATAGAAAGATGGCACGCTTCTTCTCCATCACATTTTCCTGCTCCCACTCTCTTTAGGTCTCTCGCTGTGGAATGAACATTGAAGATACTTTGTAGTGAGAGAGGCTAATTTTATTCATAGGACTGAAAGATGGATAAAAGAGAATGAAAAAGAAAGGGAGAGGGAGAAAAGAAAGAGAAGTCGGGAGAAAAAGACAAGGCAGCCAGAGGAAAAAAAGCAATAAAAGATTGAGTATCAATGCTGCCACAGAAAAGCAAACGCCTGCAGCTAATAATGCTACGCTAGTTACACTAATGCTAACAACAAATGACATGTTTGAAGTTTTTACTGAGAAAAAATTCATTGTGTAACCATACCCGTGAATAAAGCTTTACAAAAAAGACCCTCAAATATGATGATTCCTTTGAGGGGACCCTCTTCTATTTTTCACGCATAAAGTAGGCTATTTGTCATGCATTATTCTATATGTGTTGTGATTAATCTCATGATTTTCTGTTTCAGTTTGTATAATGTAGAATGGGATGGTACTAATTTATCAATCTATCTGCACGGATCAGCTCTAACATCATGACGATATGGTATTACCAATGATAACATATTACACTAAAGGCTGCTTTTAAATGAAGATGTAAAGCAAAAGTTCTTACATTTACATTTATTCATTTAGCTGACGCTTTTATCCAAAGCGACTTACAATTGCTATATATGTCAGAGGTTGCACGACCCTGGAGCAACGAGGGGTTCAGAGTCTAGCTCAGGGACACATTGGTGTCTCACAGTGGCCAAAGTTTCATAACATGTTTTCAGCGTTGAGCAATGAAGCCAATCACAGACATATGTGTTGATTTCTTGAATGCAATGGCCAATCAGAAGCATTTAAGATTAATATTGATTGTACAGCACAATTTGTGGTATGAGCACTAGGTCTACCTGATTATAGCAGCCAGAGCTCTTTGGCTAAGCTAATAGATGCTTGGTTTTCCAAATACAGCTAGGCCTGATTCACCACTTTAGCAGGTATGTCCTGTTTTTCTTTTCCAACAGGGCCTGCAGTTCCACACCAACACAACTTATTTGAAGGCGTCTTCTTTCACATCGCATCCAGTTGCAAACCAAGAGCCGTGCACACACGCAAAGCAATTAAAAAATAGAGCAGAAGCACAAAGAAAGAGATGCAAGGAATAATAATGTGAAGTGGCAGTGGGAGAATAATGGAGCACCTGTAGATGCCAAGAGGAATTATCCTGCTCATTTTCTCTCTGTTCTGTCTGTTTGAGAATGTGGCAAAAATCAGCACCATGGGATCGAAGAAAGATGAGGAGGTCTGTGGACTACAGCCACACACTCTTTACTCAAGTAATTACGTTCATCTCTCAAGGGCACCTTGTCCTCCAGCCTCACATTTAAGTCCGAGAGAGTTGTGGGACGGTGTATAACCACACATGTACAGAACAAACGCGTAGTTGAGGCACCACAGTGATTAGCCTCAGCGCCATTCGTTGAGAACACACATCTGCACCTGCACATGGACTCTATGGGCTTTTACTGGCAGATGATAAAAAAATAGCAGCTGTAAATATTTCCCACAAACCCCCTTTGGCCATGCACAAAATTTCTGAAATCTCCCTTCCTCCCTTCCCTCATTTTCACTTTCCTTGAGGCTGCAAAACTATCCAAAACCTGTAAAGAGCAGCACAATGGAGCACTTTTCCCCCACATACACTTCACACACCCATTACTGAGTGGCACGAGAGAGGGACACAACTGCTGGGAGACCAACGGACAAACTTTTAAAAAAGGGCTCCAGGCTGACAGACTTTTTTGACAAGACTTTTATTTATTCATTTTATTATTCACATTAAGATTATCATATTTTAGAAAATAAATGTGCAAATTGCCATTGTTACAATCACCGAAATGTAAACTTGGTCTGAGCTTAAAAATGTTTATGGCACGGAACATTCATCTTGGCATGAACGGGCCTTTATTTGCTAGAACTAAGAATGATTATTTTGCAAAGAAGAGCCAAATCTGAAACACTATGATCTATATGGCGTAACAGACAATTAAATTTGTACTTGAGTGATTGATGTTTTCTGTCAGGACTGAGATCAGATAGACTGACAGCTTGCAAGGATAAACTATTCAACCAGCTCCTGGCACAAACTAGAGACATTTCCTCCTGGTTCAGCTAGATTGCAGCAAGCTCTAAATCAAATCAGAAGTCATCCCTAGCAGGCGGATTTCACAACCCCTCCCCGTTATCGCCTCCTCTCCTCTGCTCTGGATGCGTTTCTTATTAGACTGTTACCCAAATGTGGAACTTTTTTAGTCGTATCTGAAGCTCATAGTGTTAATAATTAAGCCCTCGCTCTGGCATGAAAGCACATTCTCGGAATCGAGTGACTTCGTCTACACACCTTTTTGCAGTCAACGCAGCATATCTAAACAACCGTCCTCTCCAGCACGGATAAAAACACACATGGACATCCTCGCAGGTGCCGCTCAGCCAATCACAAATTTCCTCCCACAGAGTGTGCTTCAGGAGAATGTAATTGTAGGAAACGCTGTGCTGGCACAGCATGAGAGCTTATCTGCACAAATTAACCATAGACTGATGCAGAAAAACAAGCAGGTGTGGACGAGTGCTGGGCCAAGGTGAGGAGTTAAATTACAGTCTTCATCCGAGACACAAAATATTCAAGCGTTAAAGGGGCATTGTGGAAGTTCTGAAATTTCTTACCGTTACTGACACCAGTGGCCGTTAGATAAACTGCAGCCAATCTCAAGCTCGTTCTCCATGAGCACGCTCGCACACTCGTTGGCCGCACTAGATAAGGCGTTTTTTATTTTTTTTAAACTTACAAGGTGTTTCCATGGGTATCTGGATTGTGCTGGAGGCTGGTCGCTTCTTTTCGTCAATTTGAAACACTACTGCCAGCAATTGCCGCTGCTTATAAAGGCTATCGTGCGGATGTAAGCCCAAGTAGACGAGAACGCGCATGATGTCACATTCTGTGAATTTTCATGCCAATTCGGACTCTACAGGCTGATAGAGGCAACCGTGGTGGACAGTCAATGTGTCATTCTTTCTATTAGATTATGGTTGGCTCTAAATGTACAAATGAAGACTCTCTTTTAAAGATTTTTTTTAAGTAAAAACCTACACATAGCCCCTTTAATAATCGGTGTGGTATTAAAGCTAATGAAAACGCATGGAAGTGCAAAAGAGCCTGTTTTATCATTTCCAACCACAAGCCTGAAACTTAACTTTCCTTACATGAAAAGGTTCTTTATAGCTCAATCAACAGGATTTGTGGCTTAAAGTCAATTAACTCAGACAATTATCTAAATTAACCTAATCTAATGTGAGTTAGCTACATAATAGATTTGTACCAAACCAGATTATGTACTGCAATTGATGAAGAACATAATTTAAGAATGGTTATAAAGTAATATGAACACAATAAGAACACACTATGGTCATTTTTGCATAACATGCAACATAGGAATTACATTGGTGGTAACACATAACCAGTTCATCCACATCAAAAAACAATAAACAATAATAATGTAAGTGTTTTAACAAAAAAAATGCTTCAAATGTCTGCTCAAAAAAACACGAGAGGCAATAATATAATTATCTGTGGTATTCATCGTGTGAGAGGTTTTGAAACCCCAAACCCAGAACATTCCTTTAAGAACTTTATTAAGTTAAAAGTATTAAGATGCCCCGCCCCCTGGGGAATCTCATTGGCTAAATTCATGCTTCACATCTCTGCATTTTCAATACCAAATATGTTCTGATTGGCTGGGATTAGTGCTGCGTGATTTGGGGAGATTCTAAATAAATTCAGATTCTAAGTGCATTGAAAAATAAATATTAAAAATGCATCATTATTACTAAACTACGTTCTTTTAAAATCTAATTAAGAAAAAAATATGTTTTTACTTTACAATTAGAATTAGATTAGATATGAATACTATAAATTAAATTTTAATACTAATACTTATAATACATACAAAAGAACACAGTGCCATGTTTCAATGGCAAGGAAGTAAAACTACTTGTCAGTGGCAATTTCCCGAATACCTCAAACTGTAATCAGGTGTGTTCCATAACGGAAAAGACATCCATGGTTTGGAACGACATAGGGCCGATTAAATGATGACAGAATTTTCTTCTTAATGTAAAATTGTTCAAGACAAGAACTAACCAGCCACAATTTCTTTCTAAATTGGGGAGAAAATTCTAAATCACTCACTGGGAGTTCATGTTTCTGTCTGCTCTCTGTAGAGATGGAAGTCGCCTCTGAACACAAAGCCATCACCTGAATGCATACATCAGACATTCAAAGCTAATTGTTATTCTACTTCCACGTATTCTCTGATCACGCCATACACGCCGCAGTCTGTGTGGGCCAGGAAACGCTAAGCTATCTTTGACACATGAATCTTTTATAAATCAAAGGACATTTATTATCTCCGCACAAACAACCTGGGGAATTCTCAGATATGGAGCGCCACAATATCATTATAAAATCCAATCCGCCGGGTGTATCGAATACGTCCCATGATTACTTCCACGCGAAAAGCTCTGCTGACATAATGAATGGGGCATTTGCCGAGCCTGTGATAACGCTCCTGCTCCGTATTGATCTGATCTGGGAACAGTAGATATCTTTAACGTTGCAGTGGAGAGTCCCTTAAATGGCTCACCTCCCATACCTCATTTATCAAATGTAATCTGTTAGTATTCCACAACATTAATCAAGCCGCTGTCCCACTTTCCCATGTATGAGCGTCCATGTGCTCTCATGACTGCATGTGTGGGAGTCTGGGAGATTGTCTAGTTGTTGATTTTGCGTCTGCTCTTGATTAAGGGTGTTTACAGGAAAAAGTGTGTCTTATAAAGATTTGCTGGGACTAAATATTGATTCTCGACAGGAATTTATAGCCAACCAATCACACACCAGGTGAACACAAAGCCATTTTACAACAACCAGCCAGGTGTGGAAGAAAGTCCAGATGATGTATCCACCCTTTGACTCAGACAATGAGATACAATTGTAAATCTTTGTACATACAAATAGGATTTCTAAAGCTTTCTTCCAAAACCGCCTACATAGACAGCCTCCTTCAAAAGCAACACCATAACTGTCATGGAAATTTGTATGTGAACGATTTGGAGCACTATACACAGAGCCCCTCATATGAATGGGTTTCAATTCGAAACTGATTTCAGCTTTGTTGAACTAAGCTTTGTTGCTATCTTAGTTTTACTTATTTTTGTTGCCAAACTTACATATTTACCATGTTGTAGCCATTTTGGATTTTTTTTTTCACGTCATCTTCCATAAACACGTTTTCACAAGCCTTTCCGTCATCTTGGATTTATTTATTTATTATTTTATTGTTTCTGAACTTATCTACCATGTTGGAATTTGTTTACATTGAGCTTGTCCACCATACTGGATATATTTCCCCCCTCAGACCTTCCGCCTTCATGGAGTTTGCTTTTCTCTGACATCTAGAAGTTATTTATTTATTTTTTTTCCATTTAGTTTTTACTGAGCTTATCCATCATGTTGATTTATGTTTTCACTGAGCTTGCTCTCTATTTTGGGCTTATTATTATTATTTTTTTCCATCAGTTCATCAGCCATCTTGGTGTTAGCTTTTCTCTGAACTTGTACGCCATCTTGGATTCAACAGATTTAAAATAATTAGGTCAAAACATGGTACCTTACGACTTAGCATATCATGTTACGGCATCATAGGGGCATTCCTGATATAAAGATGGTTTCAAAAGTAAGCTTAGATCACACCTATGGTGCCTTAAAATGCTTACAACAAGAGCTGACTAGGTTTGGAAACAGAATTCACAGTTTAAGATTTTAGCACCGCCAGCAATCTCTCATCGCAATCTTAGCAGTAGTAAAAGAGCGCAATCCCTTAAAGTTCCTCCATTAAAAATCTCATTCAGCAGAGGTCCCTCGTCCACCCGATAACACCCAAGACAAAGATACGAATCCCGGTGAGTTTAGTGGCAATCACTCACTCACCTTTCTTGTCCCCAAAGAAGAGTGTCTGTTGTGCAGGGTTTGACCACTGGAGGGAGGTGTTGTCATTGTGTTCCACACGGCAGGTCAAGTTGGCTATCCCTCCTTCTGTCACAGTCATGTTCTGTACGAGAGGGAACTGGCCTTGGGCTCCTGGAAGAGAAAGATGAAGAGAGTGAGAGACAGTCACAACCACAGCAACATATGGAGCATTCAACCTTAAGCAGAAGCACTCAACATGAAGCTAAGAGTAGAAAAAGCCATAAGACGCAAAACCGCAGCGATTGGGAAGAGGAAACAGCTCTTGTCACAGAAGTTCTTGAAATATTAATGCCACATAAAAACAACTACCAAGCATTGCAAATGTTTTACTGATGGTTAAAAATAGAGAATGACGGTAAAAATACAACCCAGTCAGTCAAAGTGACAGATAATGATTATTTGCGGTGCATCCTCTGGCTAAGATGTGTTTTCCTGAAGCCCATGTGGTTTGGAGAGCTATTAACATCTAAACACTTTTGAAAAGTACAGAATGCGAAAAAAAGTTACTTGCATCATTCAACACTAATGTAACATAATCTGAACCAGTCTGAAACAGACGATAAGAGCAAGCAAATGCTGAACTCTTGCCTTCAGAAACAAAAGGTCTATGAAGGAACATTTAGGCCTAGGTTTGTTTTTAAAGGCAATCGGAAGACTTTAAGCAAGTTACGTGATAGAAGGTGTTATAGGAAATGAGGACTCTTCAGAACAAACAAACAAGAAAATGCAAAATTTCCCCAAAATCTGAAAGCACTCTAAGAATTTCACTTGAAGAAGTGTGATGATAATAACACCTAAATACCTAAAGAGAACAGATAAGAGTCACTTGTGAGCCCTTGCTCACTGTGATCAGAGCAGAAACAGAAGACTGAATAAAGGTTTAGCTCAGTGAGAAATAATTCACAAACTGACATCCATCACGGCACCCCAGGGTTAGACAGGCAATAACAGATCACCTTGTGCAGGGAGGGGACTCATAGGGGAGCTAATGAAAAACTGTACACACACACACACACACACACACACACACACATATAGACAACCCTGGCGAGGACATGATAGATGAATAATCTGTATTTATTTAACGTGAAGAAGTGATGACTCTCACAGACCAGAGGTCAACATCTCCAGCACCACCGCTGCCAGGCAACGAGACTTCAGGAGAGATGAAAACTGTCAGAATGTGATGTAATAGGTAAAGGAGAAGGATGCTGGCGTGATGGATGAAAAATGCATGTCCTAAGCAGTGAAGTTTCGAGAGTGAAGTCATTTCTAAGTTCTATCTAAAAGGGAAATGATGAAAATAGCAACCAAACGTCCAGAGAAGTCATGGATTAAAATGTAATAGATGTGATTTAGCGCATGATTAGGGCACGCTGCAGCACAGATTGGTGGTTGATGAGAGAAATGGAGATCGACGGGTATCTAGTTCGATTCAACTCTGCAAATTTAGCATTCTTTTCTGTTCGCTGCTAATTGCAGCATGTCACAATTAGCCTGATTTGAGGGCCTGTCCAGATATGGTGTATCTTTCATAAGAGGACCAGGAGGACAAGAAAGAGTGAGAGAGAGAGAGAGAGAGAGCGAGAGAGAGAGAGAGCGAGAGAGAGAGAGAGAGAGAGAGAGAGAGAGAGAGAGAGAGAGAGAGAGA
>JAOTRC010000018.1:8406868-8417585 GCA_027497675.1 Cyprinella lutrensis
GGAGACCGTCTTCTGGCAGCAAGAGAAAAAGAGCGGAAAGACAGCCGGCTAGATACTGACAAACTATGTAAAATGTCTGTGTTACATTTAACCCCGCGTTACATTTAGCCCCGCGCTCCCCTACATTCGAAAACGGTAAAACCCAACTGTTTAACTCTGCAGGAGTGGTAAAATGAGCCTATTTCCAAAAAAAGTGGAGTATCCCTTTAAATGGAGAAAAAATAAAAACCTTTGCTATCTCCTGTATTTCAGATTTTGTTGTTGTTGTTGTTGTTGTTGTTGTTTCTGCATGTTGGTTGGACTAAATGACTTCTTTACCACATCACATTACTGGACAAAAGTTTTTTGAATCTTGAAAAGCAGTGCAGCATTTTTCTTGTTTGTACAAATATTTAGTATATTCTATTCCTTAAACATTATAACAAAAGATTATGACAAAATACTTAAAAAAATTAATGGTGGCCACACCAGAATCTGACTGCTATTTACTGACAGCTACTTTTGAAACTGACCCCTGCTCTGTTCAGGGATGCTCATCAAATGTCTGTAAAAATTGTTCAGTTTCTTCCTCAGTTGTTGAATATTTTTATGTTCATACAAATATTTACATGCTATGAAATTTGCTGTGAGAAAGAAAGAGATAGCCTATATTTATAACTCTAAACTTGACCAATTTCATATTCTGAAACCCACGTTAACTAAATGGCAGAATAAATGTACCCCAATAGTAATTTTATAAGATTTATAAACATGGGTTATTGTAATCTGTAGAATACACTATAACATTCATGTTATAACCTGTTTATACTGGCACACAGCTTAAGGCACGCCACTTTAGAGTTAAACGAGCACACACACACACACACACAATCATTGAACAACAGCTGGTGTGCTCAGAATGGGACTGATATGAAATCTCTGCAAACAAGTGGTTGGACTGTGTTATTTAGCAAATGATCCTTAAACAATACAAACACATATATTAACCATTAGGGCCTCTCAGGGGCTCCTTCACACTTAATAGGCTTGCTTCATTTAGTGCTTATCATATTAGCATTTCCAGGTTATGTTCACCAGGCCTTGAGATAACAGGCATGAAGCATGAGCACTATGTCAACAAGCTCATAGTGGCCTTATCATTAAAGCTTAGTGGCACCTTAATAGGGACAGTAAAGGATCAGGTACTTGAGCGTTGCATTGAAACACCAAATCTGTAGTAGAATGAAGGAGCTTGTGGGTAGGGGGTTTCATGTGGGTTAGATTCCTGCTCATATCATTCTTCTCGACATCCTTTTCTGTCCATTATATCTACTGTAAATAAAAAGGCCAAGAATAAAATAAAATCAATATAATTTTCAGAATTACCGGTATTTCGATTTTTTTGTTGTTGTTGTTGTTGTTTGCATTACCATTTGCTCTTGGTATCATATGATTAAGCACAATTAGTTCACTTCCAATGTCTAGTTTAGTCCATGTTTACATTTTATAAGTGCACTGGATGAGTAAGGATCACATGAACATGTTCACCGTCTGGGGTCCGTTTCATCAAAAATAAATGAATGGAACTGCGAGAAGGAGACCTGGTGACAGCCGCTCGTAAATTAGGAGTCCAGACCAGGACAGCGTGACCTGAGAATCTGTCACCAAGAGGGACGGATGGCAAGAGGTGCACATATATTCTGCTGAAGGCCTTGTTTAGGTTCTCACTGACCTTGTGTTTGTGTTTGGGTCTGACACTTTTATTGATTAGTGCATGGCACTGAGGTTCTGCTCAAAAGACCCTTACAAACAAATCGTGGAATAGGATCCCTTTAGAATGAGTGGCGTTATGTACCCTTTTCACAGACTGTGATGACACGTTTTCACAGTTAAATAAAGTGAAACATTTTCTATTTTCACTTTTACAAAAGAAAGTTTACAACTCAGTGCTATTCTACCTTTTTATCTTAGAAAACCAAACAATACTGATATGGTGATGATAAATTTTGCTTATTTCTCTTTTCTGACCAATGTAATCAATCTCTCATTATGTTTTCATCTTTTGGAAAGTCATAGAAATGCTATCATGGATTTTTTTTTTTTAAAGAATGGTGAAAAGTAAGGCGTATATGAGTGAGGGGATTTGGAGAGGATATAAGAATAAGATGGAAGAGGTGGTGATGTTGTGTGAGAGTGGATAAGACACATGCCTTTGGTGTGAGAGACCCGGATTCGAATCCACTGTGAGACACCAATGTGTCCCTGAGCAAGACACTTAACCCCTAGTTGCTCCAGAGGTGTGAAACCTCTGACATATATAGTACTTGTAATTCGCTTTGGATAAAAGCATCAGCTAAATGAATAAATGTAAATATAAATGTAAGGGTCATATTGAGAGGGAGTATATAAACATTGTGCCACAATCAATGTCCCTTGACAATGAGTGCTGCAATCCTCTGGTGTTGTTGCACACAACGCTGTCTTGGAGCCAGACAACACAGAAATGTTCCTAAATTTTTTAAGCTCCCTCATTTAAACATGTATTTTGATTCATGTATCTGTGTATACAGCTGCATTTACAGCTGAGAATATACAGCTGAGAACACACCTGTAGTTTTAGTTTTTATATCTTAGATAAATGTATAAGAAAAAAAACTACAGTGCTTCATTATACAGTAAATAGTAAACTATTTTGCCATTCTAAGTGTGTTTAGTTTTCTATGTTAACTTTTTTGAGAGTGTCGTGGCAGATTTCCAGTCCCAATTTAAATCATCAAAGTCTGGTTTTTCTCTCAGTGAAAATCTTTCAGAGTCGAGGTTTCAGGTCTCAGGAGAATAACTTTATTGAGCAGTTCAACAAAGTGAGATGTTGGCCAGGCATCTGATCTTACAATGGTCTGTACACAATCTTATACCTTGTGGTACCCAATTAGCGCTCAAATTGTTATCTTTTCACTCTTTGCTCCTCCTTATTACTCCTCCCAGATTACAAACACTTGGATCATCATTTGATTTTTTAAATGGGACAACCTTCTTTGCGCATGCGTATCATTTCTTTTAAAAAAATGGACATCTGTATTAGTGTCTTTACACAATGGGCTCCTTCTTTCAGTACGCTTTTCTCGGTGGCACATTCTTACATTGTCTGTTTCTTTCCCAGTGCCTTCCAATACTTGCATCTGTGCTACAAGTGTTTTTTGGGTACTTTTCCACTCTCTCGTCCCTGTCCTCATGTGCCCTATGAACCTAGTTTTTTCTGCTTGGCATTACATCACATGCACGCTTCTTTCACATGTATAGAACGCTTCTTTCACATGTACATAGGACAAGCAGAATTCTCCAACAAGAGCAACTACATTCATTTGGAGAAATGCGTCAAATTGATTGAGAAAAAAACTCTAATATGGAGTTGGTCTCTTCTTTGCAGATTTAATAGCTTTCATTCTTCTGGGAAGGATTTCCGCCAGATTTAGGAGTATTTCTGTGGGAATCTTTGCTCATTCATCCATTTTAGCCCATGGCAGGGGTGCAAAACTCAGTTACTTGAGGACTGCAGAGTTTAGTTCCAACCCTGCTCCAACACACATACCTGCAGTTTTCAAATAAACCTGATGTATAATTGATTAGCTGAATCAGTTGCATTTAATTAGGGTTGAAACTAAACTCTGCAGGGCTGTGGAACTGAGTTTTGCACCCCACGCAGAAGAGCATTTGTTGGATGAGCATGCCTGGCTTGCAATCTCTTTTCCAGTTCATCCCCATGGGGTTGAGGCCAGAATTATGTGCGGACCAGTCAAG
The DNA here is from genome assembly GCA_027497675.1 of Cyprinella lutrensis. Taxonomy (NCBI): domain Eukaryota; kingdom Metazoa; phylum Chordata; class Actinopteri; order Cypriniformes; family Leuciscidae; genus Cyprinella; species Cyprinella lutrensis. The sequence continues at coordinate 8,410,646 of JAOTRC010000018.1, forward strand.
TTAATTTTCCTTGACTGCATTAAGAAGTATTTAAACAGCTTTATTGAAATTAATAACAATAATTCAAGTTTTATCAAAAATACAAACTTCCCTGAAAAAAAACAAAAAACAAAAATGAAGTAATCCACAGTGTGTCAATTAGCTCAGAAAATGCCTTTAAATTAGAACGCTAACATCCTGTCACATTTATTCAGAGATATGTGTGCTCACTTGCAGATAGAGAGGCGGTGGGGGTGCTAAGAAATAAAATAAGAGGAGGACAGATGGTTTTGCTTCCTGTGGTCAGAGAACACTAGATCACTGAACAGAACACAGGTCACATGTTCCCATTACGGCACTCTGGCACATGCCTGACATAATGGAACTAACTAACAGTTTGGCTTTGGTAAAGAAGAAAAAATGGCAAAGACAGCCTCAGTGAGTACGGCCGTTGTGAAATGTGACCCTGGATCACAAAACTAGGCACAAGTAGCACAGGTATATTTGTGGCAATAGCCAACAATACATTGCGGGCCAAAATTATCGATTTTTTTTTTTTTATATAAATTATCGAAGCCAAAAGTCATTAGGATATTAATCATGTTCCATGAAGATGTTTAGTAAATTTTCTATCGTGAATATATAAAACATTTATTTTTGTGAATTAATGCAGCACAATCGCGGACATTTTTTTTTTTTTTTGCACCCTCAGATTCCAGATTTTCAAATAGTTGTATCTCGGATATTGTTATATCCTAACAAATCAGTCATCAGTGGAAAGCTTATTTATTCAACTTTCAGATTATGTATACATCTCAATTTTAACAAAATTGACCCATGTTTTGTGGTCCAGGGTCACAAAAAGATAAATAATTCTAAAAAAGGTTTTAAAAAAGTCATTATTTTACACATACTGTACATTATTGTTGTTCCTCTTTGCCCCATCTTTCTGAAACGCATCGATTTTTACAAAGCTTATCGTTCTGAAAAGTGTGGTGTGCTCTGATTGGCCAGCGATCCAATGCATTGTGATTGGCCCGAATACCTGTGTCATGCCCCTTACCATATCTGGAACTTCAGCTCCAAAAATGGCAGGTGATAATGTCGGTAATACAGCTATCAATTCGAGCAAATCTGATCAGGAAAATACAAATGACCAAGCCGATCGACCAGAACATATCAGGGGCGCATTTCCCGAAAGCATCGTTGGCCAACTATGGTCGCAAGTTGGTCGCAATTTCCATTGAACTCTATTGGTAACGACGGAACTTGCGACCATAGTTGGTTAACGATGCTTTCGGGAAACGCACCCTTACATTACACACTATTTAAAATGAAAAAAAGTGAAATCGCAATCAACCACCCCTTTAAAATAGTACCAAAGCAAATAAATAAACTGTATTAATACAAAATGTATTGCACATACTAATATTGGACATTTTCAGTCTAATGAACACTCCACACCAGGGGTTTTCAAAGTCAAAGACAGTGGGCCTCACTTCTGACAAACACACACAATGGCACCATCCCCCCTGCCCCCTGCACAGTTCAAACTGCATAGATTATTAATAAAGCTATTACAGATATACAGTCAAAGAGCAGTGAATGATTTTATTTTTCTTTTGCTTTGTTTCATTTGATTAAGGGTAGGGAAGACAGAATGAAAACACATACCATACAGAGCAAATGTCAGACTGTCAATATTTCATAACAAGACCTGGCCTCTCATTTTCAGGCTACTTTTTATTTCTTTTCACTGTCACTTTGTGAAAACTCGCTAACAAAGACTTCTGAGCGCAGTTTTGAAGTTTGACGACTCCTGAGGGAAGGCTCTTCATCAATGACCGGTGAAATCGATGCCGATAGAGCAGCCGTGCGACTGTGTGTCGGTCTGTAATGAGGATAGCGTGAAGCCCTCAAAGGGAAAGACAGAGACGGAGAGAGAAAGAGAGAAGGTCCGTCGCAGAAGGAAGCGTCATTTAGATGACAAGGAAAAAATATATCTCTGCCTTTTAACTACTGTGACTTCTTCCTTCCATATGCCTTTTACCATAAGAAATTGTAGTGTTTGAACAAATCTGCATGTTTTGGTGTGGTGACTCCCCAGGGCAGTTAGTCAGAGGAAGGATGAAGGGGAAGTTTATCCGCCCTCATCCACCCCAAGGCCTGCTTGTATAACCCAACCATATTTCCCCTTCCACTGCGTCTATTATTCATTTACCACACAGAAGTGCAGGCCCTCGTTCACGGCACGCGATCCACACACAGAATTCATAAATACATAAGGGGCCACTTGATAAAGCAATTTAGTGTGTGTCTGACAGCATAGAGACACCTGGGATTTGTGCATGAGGATGAAATCGAGGTCAGCAGAAACATCTTTCCAGTCATACTGTAACCACACGCAGTGCAACTGCGAAGACGGACCCCTCGGATTGTGCATTATTCAGGACATCTATTTTACGATACAACATTAATCACAGCAGAGCCGTTTTTTTCAGTCTGTGTGTGGTTACTTGAACTTGCCAAACGCTTCCTGAATGATCAGGCTGATCACTACACATGTTTTGAACATGGTTTGATCACTACATAATTCCCACACTTCCATTTGCGCCATTTCACAGGTTTGATGAATTTTTTATTCGTTAAACGGCCTAAAATAGCAACAGGCCTGGTAAAAACTTTTCTCTAGATTCTACAGCAGGTGGGCTGGAAATGCCGGGTGTGCAAAGGGTGTGTGTCTGCAGGCAACACTGGGGGACTTTTAATACTTTAAAGCAGATGAGACTCGGTCTAACACTTGATTCACTCTTTCAGCCTGCAGTTTCAGTTACTGTAGTCTATGGGGCACTGCTGTTTCACTGACATCTGATATTGCTTTCAACTATGTGCCTCTAATGAAGTTTGGCTGGAACAGCAGTACTGAGTCAGGCAGTCCAGTGAGGCTTCACTTTATGTCTAACACTTGTATCATTGGAATGAAAAACCTAATAGCTTAAAGTAATGTTACATTATCACTGGAGAAACATATTGCACCTTTGTGACTTAAGAAGAAGCTAAGCATCCCATAATAACACAAGTCATAATAAAGGAGCTCATTAACTGTATTGCTTTTAACTCATTAACGATAACGTCATGCTATTGTTTTGAGTGTTATTACCGATCTGACATTTACGGACAAGTATTAATGATTTAAATTTGTAGCGAAAAGTTCACTGCTACAAATCAGCCCTTCAATATTCTTCAGCACGAACACACAGTGACCTTTTTGCTGACGTTAAAGGACACTTTGTTTATCAGTTTACCGTTTAGTTTTCTTTTACAGATGAGTTCTGCCCTCTTCAACTCATATACCCTCAAGACACAGTTATTGCTGCTGCCGCTGCTGCTATAGGTTATTGCTTCAGCTGATTCTATAGGTTATTGCTGCTACTTCTATTGCTGCTGATGATAGAGGTTATTGCTGCTTCTGCTGCTGCTGCTATAGGTTATTGCTGCTGCTACTTCTATAGCTTATTGCTTCTGCTGCTATAGGTTATTGCTGCAGCTGCAATAGGTTATTGATGCTGCTCATGATAAAGGTTATTGCTGCTTCTGCTGCTGCTATAGGTTATTGCTACTGCTGCTACAGGTTATTGCTGCTTCTGCTATAGGTTATTTCTGCAGCTGCTGCTACAGGTTATTGCTGCTTCTGCTGCTGCCATAGGTTCTTTCTTCTGCTGCTATAGGTTTTTGCTGCTGCCATAGGTTATTGCTGCTGCTGCTGATATAGGTTATTGCTGCTGCTATAGGTTATTGCTGCTGCTGATGATGATATAGGTTACTGCTGCTGCTGCTGATATAGGTTATTGCTGCTGCTGATGATGATATAGGTTATGGCTGCTGATATATGTTATTGCTGCTGATGATGATGATATAGGTTATTGCTGCTGCTGATGATGATATAGGTTATGGCTGCTGATATAGGTTATTGCTGCTTCTGCTATAGGTTATTGCTGCTGCTGATGATGATATAGGTTATTGCTGCTGCTATATGTTATTGCTGCTTCTGCTATAGGTTATTGCTGCTGCTGCTGATATAGGTTATTGCTGCTGCTATAGGTTATTGCTGCTTCTGCTATAGGTTATTGCTGCTGCTGCTATAGGTTATTGCTGCTGCTGCTATAGCTTATTGCTGCTGCTATAGCTTATTGCTTCTGCTTCTATGGGTTATTGCTGCTCCTGCTTTAGATTACTGCTTCTGCTGCTATAGCTTATTTCTGCTGCTTCTATAGCTTATTACTGTTGTTTCTATATAGCTTATTGCTGCTGCTGCTGCTATAGGTTATTGCTTCTGCTGCTATAGGCTTTTTCTGCTGCTGCTATAGCTTATTGCTGCTGCTGCGCCAGAGCAAGTATGGGACTTTCTACTGCCAATACATACACGCCAAGCTACTGTGAGCAAGACAGGCATGCTGCTGCTGTACAATATAGCGTACATGAATTATATCAGCAGCGAGTTCATTTGCTTCTGTTACAAAAGGAACCAATCAGTTGATTTGTATTTATCACAATTACCAGTGTGGCTTTCAGGAAGGAGTGCACCTGATAGCCACCAGAGGGCACTCTACCCCAGACTATTGCCACAAAATCAAGGACTACACTTCCCATTAATCACTGCCAGGTCTTATAATCCATGTTTGTCTTCAACTATGTCTCAGTATAGTATTTCACCCTAGTATATTTTGGACTGTTTGGCCTTTTGCCTGTTTATTGGATTACACATTTGGATTGCCCTTTAATAAAACAAATTTGGACCCACAACCTTGTGTCTTGGAGAAGTGCATGACACTATTATTTTACAAATCATCCACTATACACTAAAAGTGTTTTGAGGTGGTAACATTATTGTGCAAAGAACAGTGTGAAAATTCATTAATCAATAATCAGCCCCTTTAATCATAATTTGTGTGAAAATGAATACTGGCTGTTTTACAGTCTCTTGTGTACATTTTAGTTGGAAACTGCTGTGAATTGTATGCAGCCTATTGTGTGTATAGGTATGTATTTGGAGTTTTGCTACAATTTTGGTAGAACCTGGGCTGGATAATTAGCCATTAATATCTGGGGAAAGAGGCTAGGTGATCGGTTAATATTTCCCAGTAAAACGCACCATGTTTTCAGATGTACATGAGTTGAAAAATCTGTTCTGAGCAACTAAAGCTGAAAGTAAACTAAAGCTGCAATGAGAGTTTGAAATAATTAATATAGAGAATAAAATGTGTCTCCTGCATTGAGTCCAAACAGAAGCCACAGCCGTAACAATGATGGATGGCTGCCTGCACCCTTGGCATTTCACATCAGCATAAAGCTCCCGCATTACGCGTGCACGGGGACCCGCTGGGACCGCGAAACTCCCTCTTGGGGTCCTGCTGAAGAGAGTCTGTCTCATCACTTATGTGAAACGGTCTCTCCAGTTGTGTAAAAAGAATGGGAAATAAAGCTGAGGCCTAATCAAGAACCCTAATCAGTGGAGCCGGTGGCATTTTTCCTGCTTTCGGCAAACGAAACAAACTCAATTACCATTAGAAAGCTGCCCCTCTAATGCGGGCGAACAATGGCAGGAGCTTGATGGATCCACGCGGACTGTTAGCGTCTGCCTTCCTACACCAGTCACTCAAACTTCGGCGTGCAGGCCTTCTAATGGCCGCGATAACGGTGACTCATTACAATGTCATATCCTTCATGCCTGACTTCTTGTCAACCCAGACAAAGACCTGATACACGCTCCAGGGTAGCAGCCAATCAAATTGTTGGAAAATAAGCAAGGGGCCATTTTAAATTTCCTCTCTGTATAGACAGTGTTTGAGATTGACTGACAGTGAAAAACTGCGGGAAAGAACACTGAATGTATAATTCGGAATATATAACACCTCACCACTTAGATTCAACATATTCTGTTGAATACGTTTTGGTACCGAATAGTAAGATGTGACAACATAACAGTGCACAAATCTTTTAAGATATATATTTTTTCTCCATTATTCGAAAAACACGGTATGAGAAATAGAGTCCCTATCATTTGTAAACAATTGGTCTGTGTACATTGTTCAGTGCTACGATGAACTTCCTCGAATTTGTGGTTCATTAAAGTGAAATCGTATGCAATACTAGTGAAAAGGGGAAACTGAATTTGATACCTTGAAATATCATGAAAAAACCTCATTAATATTTAAAGCTTTTCACTCCATCCTACAAACTTTATCTAAAATACAGAAAAACAGTAATTTTGTGAAATAATATTACCATTTAAAATATGTTTTCAGAATTTTTTTATTTATTCCTGTGATTTTCAGCATCATTACTTCAGTCTTCACATGATCCTTCAGAAATCATTCTAATATGCTGATTTGCTGCTAAAGAAACATGTCTTTTTATTAATCAATGTTTAAAACAGTAGATGCATTATTTGTCAGGATACTTTCATTAAAAGAAATTAAAAGAACAGCATTTATTTGAAATAGAAATATTTTTACAAATGTAAAAGATTTTACTGTCACTTTTGATCAATTAAATTTGTCTGTTAGAAAAAAATAATTTCGTTAAATAAAATCCTTCTAAACCCAAATGTTTTGAATGGAAGCCTACTGTATACCAATGACGATTAAAAATTTGCAAATAGCCAATTTAGCTGTCCATTACAAAAAATGGTACTATTTTTTGTACACACTTTTTGAAAGACGAAATAAAAAATTAAATAAAATCAGGAAAAGCTTCAATACTAGCTGTCAAGTTATGACTCGGTCAGGAATTTTTTTTTTAAAAACACGCAATAAGAAATTAATTTTAAATTTACTATTGTATTTTTCCACATGCATCCCAAAGAAGCATAATAAAATGGGTGTTTTGGTCTGTTTAAAACATAAAGCTTTAAACAAACCAAAAATAGTTCTTATTTATTTTGTTTTAAAGACATTCAGAT
>JAOTRC010000018.1:8447028-8460826 GCA_027497675.1 Cyprinella lutrensis
GTATTATAGCACAAATAGCATTCTAAAATATCAATATTAATGTTTAAAACATAATAATTCATTAAAACTCAACTGTCTCCTCAGACCACTTTACTTGCATATTAATTGTATTTCTTTTTGAATATATTAGACCTATAAAAGGATTAAAGGGGTACTTCACCGCTGGAAAATGGGCTTTCAATAAAACTTGGTTAACTTAAAAAAACTTAAAAAAAAAAAAAAAACAAGTAACCTGGTTGCCTTAAAATTTTAAGTTCATTGAAATGGAAAAATTGAGTTACTACAATGATGGAGATTGATTTAATAATCAGAAACTCAAAATATTATGTTTTCTGAACTACATAAATGATCTAAGTTTATTTGACAAAAGAAAAAAAAATTGCGATCACAAATCATGAAAATATTTTTCATGAACAAATATGAAAATATTTGTTTACATTTGTTTACAAAAAAAGCTATATTTTAATATAGAAAACATGCATAGGAAAAAGGCTGCTGTCTTCCCTTTTGACAAATGGGTAGGAAGACTTCAATACCCATAATGCACTGGACATGTTCCCGGGTGCAAGAATTCTAAAATTAAACGTTTAGCGGGAGTGAGTTACTTTCGGTTTCCGATTAAGGATCCGGCACATTGTAACAATGGCTAAATGATGCAAAGAATCGCAAATGTGGAGAGAACGAAAGATGAAAAATCGGAAAAATCACTGTGTTTGTGGTCAACATTTCCAACTGGATGACCATGAACACATTATTTTATAACCTTCTGTAAAATATAAAAGCATATCCTCTGCAGTTTCTTTCTAAACACCTCATTGATGATACAGTGCATGATATGATTACAAAGACAGATCTGATATTCAAGCTGACTTTATTCATAACAGTGTGAAGAGCTACAGCAACCTTTCAAATACATTTTCAAAGGTTGTTTGGGAATCAAACTGAACCTCAGTTTTGAAACGATACACAAAGATGCACGCAATTTAGTCATTCAGAAATAAATAATGACTCTTGAAGCATTACAAAATATTATACGGAATGTGATAATTACTTAATTGCAGGTTTATAAATGAAAACAAATTGAGATTTCTATGTTTGTATGCTTTTTCTTTCTGGGAACTAGGGGCGTTCCAGCCGAATGATTGCTTTAAGTGCACAGTTATGTAATCTCTCCAAATGACCCTGCATAACAATAATTAAGCAGCAATGTCATCGTTCACATTTCCCAAGGCCGAGGACACGGCAGCACGGGATACAACCACACAACCGAAATGAGTCATTATAATAGCACTAATTAAGCTTACATACAATCGCAAGATTACTGGAACGATCATTTCCACATCATTTCACAGGTTTAATGATCTAGCTTTACAAGAAGTGAAATTTGTCCTTTAAAATCAAGCACAAAAATTGGGTTCAACTGCAATATGTTATATCGTGTCACATGCTAGTTTGTGTATTAGCATATAGCGCACAAATAAGTGTCCATTTGCATTGTACAGAAGCAAACGCAATATTCAGGACCAAAAACAAAACAGACAAAAGCATTTCAAGATATCAATAAAATGGAAATTGATGTTCGAATGTTATTTCACTACAGCACGAGAATGATGAATGTTTGCATCCTGGTCACACAAAGTGTCATTTTCTTAATTGAGTGTGGAGGTTATCCCCACATTTCCAGAATCTAATAAATACACATTCCGGAGTCATTACAAACCTTAATGGCCAAACTGTATTTATGATGAGCCTGCCTCCCACATACTGATAACAAATCCCACATAAAAATGATCCATCAAAATGTCTAAGTTGCCAACCACAAACAAAACAATTGTTCCCGTCAAAGCACCAGACTGATGCTCTCTTTTTATCACGGCAAAAAAATGATTTTGCTAAAGCCGAAGAGTTGAGCCGGATAATTGATTTGCTTCTTTCCGCCATCTTTCCATTTGCAAAAGAAACATAATGGGTTTTGTGAACAACATTGCAAATGGTGAATTACATAAAAAGTTAGTGAACGACAAACAAACGGACTAGCGAGCGGGCGAAATCTCTTTATTTATCAAAAGATTAGAAGGACTGAAAAAAGGCAGAGGGGATCCAGATTTATGTTCTGTTTTCAATATCTAAACCTCACTAAATACAAACACACTCTGATTTCAGTGGCTTTGATGGCTTGTGGGGAAACAGGTCTTGCGTGTTCAAACATGCTCTGTTTAATTGTATTGACTTAGGCGCTACTTTTCCATTAAGGGCATCTCATCTCTGTATTCTATTAGTGCTGCACGGTTGGGCTGGGTTGGGGTGGAGGATATTACTTTTCGGGCTGCACTGAGCAAGACATGCCACATTAGTAGCAATCAAAACAACATTTCCTTGAGATGTGTGGAGATGTGCTTCAGACTCTGTGGATAAACCCACAGCGTTACATAAGACAAAAGTGTTGAACTAAACAAACAGAGACCAGGGACGATCTTCAACTAATTAATCACACTATGGCTGATGTCAAGAGACCAGAGAACAGCGGAGGAGAAACTCAAGCTGGATGATGTTTGAATATGCCTTTGTAGACTGGGCCTGTTCATTTCAGCTTCATAACACTTTATACTGTCAGTTTAGATCAGCACCAGATTCACTGGTGTTCCTGCAGTGAAAAGGGTCTGCTGACGCTACAGTAGGTTCCAAAATATTGGTTAAAGGTGCTGTATGTAACCTTTTGGCTGCACTGAAGCATACAAATACCATAATATGTTTGCAGAGATTTAGGAAACAAGCTGTTTCTCTGGAAAACAAGGCTGCAGCCAGTTATTTTACTTAGAAATGTGCGTTCCTTGTCAGGATGTCTGTTTTGGTCTGTGTGATCTCGCACACTGCCAATTTACCCAACAGTATTTCCACATACAGGGTTGCCAGTTAGCGGAAAACACAGTTTTTTGTAGCCAGGGAAGCCAGAAAATATAGGTCAGAGTTCGCAGATTCTGACCTAAAAAGCCTTGGCATCCATCTAAAAATCTCTATAAACGGGAGAATATTAAAACACGGATAAATTATCTCATCAAATTACAAGTGTGTAAGTCTCCTTCCTTCCATTGTCAATTGCGCTCCTGTTGTGAGTCCTCAATCTGGCAACCCGTGAGTCTGAGGAGGAGGAGGAAGGAAATAACCCTCTCAAATATTTTTAATTTATCCATTACAATCACTAGCTGTCAATATTACATACTGCACCTTTAATTGTTCACTCAAGAATGATATTCTCACTTTAAAATATGATTATGCTTTATCGAATAAAAAAAATTGTGGCAACAGATTACAAGCACTAAATAAATTTACAAATTAGAATTGAGTAATAATTAATCAAATAAATTCCTTAAAAGTTAACCATTTAAAATGAGTAAACATCACACCAAAATAAACAAAAATATCGGAATAACAGATAGACGTCAAAGATGAATGAAGAACTCTTTATTTTATATTGCCAATATTGATATTTTTACCATAAGTCACCATTATGGTGATCAATATTTGTTTTAGTTGGGCTCTTGACCATTAAGTCATTCACTTTAAGTTTTGTTTGGCTGATACTCATTACTGGTTAACTTTTAAGGAATTAATTTGATTAATTATTACTAAATTCTAATTTGTTAAATTTAATTAATAATATTACTTGTAATCTGTTGCCACAGTTGTATTGCTTAGAAATAGCATTTTCATTTTTACAGTGTAATATAATTTATGAAATAAATAAACATTATATAATAAATAAATAAATAAATAAATATTACTTAATAATAAATAAATAAATAAATAAATCCCACTATCAAACAAACCTTTGAACAACAGTGCAAATCGAATAACATAAAAGCTGAAGTATGGAATTTAACAATTAACCTATGAATTTGAAAAAAATCTTGTTAATAATGCATACCTCTGTATGTAAGTGTGTGTGCTTATGTGCAAGCATGAATGTTCCCAGACTCACCAGCGCACACAGGCTGTGAGGACCGGCCAGGGGAACAGACGGACAGGGCAGAGGAGACCTATTTGCTGGGGACGCTGCCAGGTTCACCCACCGCTGAGACACATGGAGCATTTACTCTGACGGGGCTCCATCCTTTGATACCACCATGTACTTTTTCCATGCGCTGGGGGTTCGCATATGTCAAAAAGGAATTAACGTGGACGGTTTGGCCGCGTGACACCTGCACCAATTTGCCACTGTTGGCAGGTAAAGCCCATCTCGGCTGGGGCTTCCTGTATGCGAGCGCTATCTGTGACTTTCTGTGACCGCGTTAATGTCTTCATAATGTCCCTGTGCTGATTAATTGCACTGACATGATAAGACAAAGCCCCGGACCAGAGACATATAAACTTTGGAATTGCCAAATCTAAATGAGTTTATGAAATACCAAATGCCAGAATGGCTTTGGATTTCTCTGTCCTTTCAAAAGGGCCCTCAGATCCATCATTTTCTCGTATGGTTATTTCTCCTCCTTTCTGTCTCTCCTTTTTTTCCCTCTGGTCTGTCCTTGAGGGAAGGAAATTAGCCACAATGATTTACTCCTGTCATGTCTCCAGGGCTATTCTGCTTCTAATGGACTCATTTACCTTGCTTTAATCACAAATTCACAGCTTGGTCTCCTCAGTCCCTTGATGCACTACAACTTCCACTGCTTTGATATTCTCCAGCCTGAGAATGCCGGGATAGGACAGTCCCTCTCCCTCTGAGAGCTGGAGTCATACATGGGCTTTAATAAATATTCAGAATTAAAGCGAAGAGGATGTTATAAATTATAAAACTAGCCCATCTCGTTTGCCTCTGCATGTTGAAAGTCAAAAATAATAAGCTAAAATAATTGTACACTACCATTAAAATGTTATAAAAAAAATAATTTAAAAAAGTGTCCTACGCTTAGTGATTTTGTGACATTTTATTACAATTTAAAATAACTGTTGGCAAAGCTGAATGTTCAGCATCCATACTCCAGTTGTTAGACGATCCTTCAGAAATCATAATATGCTGATTTAGTGTTCAAAAAACATTTCTGTTTATTTTTAATGTTGAAAATTGATATGCTGCTTAATATGTTTTTGGGAACCGTGATGTATTTTCAGGCCTGTTTTACACAGATTCATTCCTGCACTGTTCATGATCAATTAAGTGGATTGTTTTAGGACAAAATAGACCAGAGTTAAAAATTTCACCATAAAATCAATCAAGGGAGGGGTTCTGTGTTCAAAATCTCCATTTGACATTCTAGTGCTGCAAAAATAAATATATAAAAACACACAATTGCCGGGAGATTTTGCCCGAACTTAACATGCTTGTATAAATGATTAAATATTGTATTCAGCCTCATATGCATTATAATGATAAAATAATGTGAAAATCCTGTTCACTGTGGTTTTACATTGAGTACAGAAAACCTCTGAACAAACAAAGTCTGATCAAGGCTACTTCTCCTGATGGCTGTCTTACCCCGAACTCACATTTCAGCGTTTGAAACAGAAGTGAAAGGATCCCGTGGCAGGCTGCAAGATGAGCGATGTTGATGTGGTGTAATTCTGAAATAAAGCTACACGGACAGGAGGAATCAAAGGCGGGATTTAATGTAGCAAAAAGCTTTGTGAACATCACTGCCGAATAACAGCTGCCTCTGACCTTTTTATGAAGCGGTAGGCTAGTATGCATCAAGGCAAAATCTTTGTTTATGTCTCCTCACAACACAGTTCTTTTGGTAGCCGACAGCATTCACATGTTAGACATCAACATGATGACTGAATAGAGGCATGAAGGGATTTTCTGAAGGATCCCAGTTAAGCAGGGGATCACTGCTAAACCAAAACAGCTTGTCAGCGCAGGGTTGTATTTATATTCTTTCTGGCACCTCTATGAAGACGCCTGGCTGCATAATTCACTCCATACTGCTGGAAGGGGCGTCTGGATTCCCCAGTAAAATATTATTGTGAACTTGATTTGAAAATAATTTGAGAATGATGGTGTGTGGTTTGCTGTTTTCTTGAGAGAGAGAGAGAGAGAGAGAGAGAGAGAGAGAGAGAGAGAGAGAGAGAGAGAGAGAGAGAGAGAGAGAGAGAGAGAAAGAAAGAAAGAAAGAAAGAAAGAAAGAAAGAAAGAAAGAAAGAAAGAAAGAACAAATCAACAAACAAAAGATAGAAAGAAAAAGAAAGAAACATCAAACAAACAAACAAAGAAAAAGTAAACAAACAAAAAACAAGAAAGAATGAGCAACAAATCAACAAACAAATCAACAAACAAAAGAAAATGAAAAAAAACAAGAAAAAATGACCAAACAAGCAAACAAGAAAGAAAGAAAGATCAAATATGCAAACAAAAGGAAACAAACAAACAAACAAGAACGAATGAGCAACAAATCAACAAATAAAATAAAAAAAAACAAACAAACAAATCAACAAATAAAATAAAATGAAAAAACAAGAAAAAATGACCAAACAAGCAAACAAGAAAGAAAGAAAAAGAAAGAAAGAATTATCAAACAAGCCACTGAGAAAAAGAATAAACAAAACCAAGAAAACTAAAATTAACAAACAAGAAAGAATTACCAAACAAGCAAACATGAAAGAAAGCAAAATAACATCAGAAAGAAAGATAGAACAAACAAACCAGAAAGAAAGAATGAAAGACAGACAGCATAAATAAATAAACAGATAAAAATACGAACAAACGAGAATTAACAAACAAGCAATCGAGAAAAAAAAGATCAAATAAACAAAAAAAGAAAAAAAAACAAACAAGCTAGAATGAGCATTGAGCAAACAAGCAAACAAGATCGAATAACAAATGTATGAACAAACAAACAAATACAAGATAAAAAATAACAAACAAGAAAGAATGAACAAAGAGCCAAATGTGAAAGAAAGAAAGGCATGCAAGCTACAAACAGCATTTGTCAATTGTAAACGATCTTCTGATGAGTTACACCAGTGAAGCAAACCTACATTAAGACATAATTTCAGATGTTTTACTACAATAGAGGTAACGATACTGCAAGTGCTTTTCCCTTCAGAAACTTACTATACGTATCCATTATAAACGTTCTTAGGAGAATGACAGGAACATAAAACACACCATGGCACAATGTGCTTACAAATCTAATGTGTCATCAAATGCTCTACAGTCTCAGCCAATCAGCAACATAAATCTGATTCATGCGTTCTGATTATCATTATACCCATATTTCACAGAATGATTAACAAACACAGCCAGTAATTGTATCCATCTTTTTTTTTAGCCAGCAGCAAACTCTACAGCATCTGTCATGTTTTTTTCTGATAAAACAAAAAATATCTCAGATTTTGTATTTACAACACAGCCTCATTTTACAGAACTGGACTATAAAAAAGAGGAAAAAACATACATCAAACCTTACTTCAAACAGCTTTTCTTTTATGAATTTATTTCATTAATATTGTGCATTTTTGTCCCTATGGCTTCCCCCGATGCAGTGAAAAACTGAATTCTAGCTAGAAAAGTTCTTTGCGTTGCATTTAAATGAGAAAAAAAAGCTGCCTTTTGCCTTGAAAATCAAACTGCTCTATCTGCCTTCACACTGAGATAAACCAAGAGCACGCTGTGGAAAATGACTTCCCAGCATCCTCTTGCAAGCCACCTACCGATATCTCATATGTGTTTTTTTTTCTAAGAAAAAAAGCAACACTTTGAGGCGAACAACCACTCATCTTTTCCCTCCCCTTATAAATGATTGAATAAGCACTTTAAAACTGCCGTCCCAACATGTCAGGCCAGATCTGGTCACTGCGATGAACACAGGTCTGGCATACTGTATGAACTTGGATAGAACTACAGGAAAGTTTCAGCTCTGTGTGGTTTCGGGTTGTGTTTTATATCCGTGGTGAAACTGCAGCGCCCCTAATTACAGTGTCTTGAATTCGCTATGTTTCCCCAGCCAATATAATCATATACTACAGCTTTTGGCTTTGGACAAAGAAACAATTGTGAGAGGAATGTGCCTTGACAGAAGAAAACAAGACTTTGGGGATGCTTGCTTTGTCCAATAAGAAGAACTAATGTGAAATTGTGTCTCGATGCTGATATTAGTCTCAGGTTTCGCACCTCAGCCTCAGCGTTTGATCATATACGAAGGGGAGGAACTTTGTGACCGAAACAGAAACCATCAGCTCTCCATTTCAACCACGGGTCATGAGATAAACAAAACAGAAAGCCAAAACCACTTGCAACTTGAAAGAGCACATCATCCTTTTGCAAATATATGGTTGGTGTTTTTTTTTATTTTCAAAAAATGTCCAAAATGCTAATTACACAGCAGAACTTTAGTTACAACACTCTCAGGAAAAAAAAAAAAGATCCAAAAGCTGTCACTGGGGCGGTACCTTTTCAAAAGGTATATGCTTTTTTACCTAAAGGGTGCATATTGGTACCTTAATGGTACATATTAGCACCTGAATGTCCATATTAGCACCTAAAATGTACATATTAGCACCTAAAATGTACATATAAGCATGTCCATATAAGCACCTAAATGTACATATCAGCACCTAAATGTTCCTACATGTACATATCAGCACCTAAATGTACATATTAGAAACTAAATGTTCATATTAGCTCCTAAAATGTGCATATTAGCAAATAAGTGTCCATTTAAGGACCTAAATGTACATATCAGCACCTAAATGTCCATATTAGAACCTAAATGTAGCCTACATATATCAGCACCTAAATTTACATATTAGAAACTAAATGTCCATGTTAGCACCAAAAATGTACATACAAGCAAACAAATGTCCATTTAAGCACCTAAATGTACATATCAGCACCTAAATGTTCATATTAGAACCTAAATGTACATATCAGCACCTAAATTTACATATTAGAAACAAAATGTTCATATTATCACCTAAAATGTACATATTAGCACCTAAAATGTGCATATTAGCAAATAAATGTACATATCAGCACCTAAATGTACATATAAGCACCTAAATGTACATATTAGCGCCTAAAATGTACATAATTTGGCATCTAAATATGCCAAATATGTCATTTTTCTGAGAGTCTTAATTTCTGAATCTCATAAAAAGTCACAATATAAGCAGCAGGGTAAGAAATATTTTCAATCTCACTTCAATGGCAGAGTTCCAGGAGAGCACTTTACAAGTTCATTAGCTTTACATGTGTACTGAACAAGACCATTACCACCTCAATGTATTTCCCTTGTCTTAATACAGTAACTTAATGGCAAGACAATGATAGCACTAGTACGCAAGGGTTTTAGAATGGCTAATTAGTTCTTAAGTCATGTCTTAAGATCTCTCGTGTCTCAAAACAAGAGGTTGAAGTCAGATCACTGGCACCTTTATAATGAGGAGGCAGGTGGCTGTTGATCATTATTTTCATGTAGACAGTGTTAAACATGATTTAAGACTTAAAGTCCCCCTGTAGTCAATAATTATATCCCTTAAAACTCATCTTTTACCAGCAAAATTACATATTTAATTTTTTTCCCTGTGAAAAAAAAGTCCCCATGCCTTAAAATAGATAGAATGCGACTCTACACCCTTGCTTCGTTTAGTATTCATGAATATGCATATTAGCCATGTTTCCACTCACGCCAGCTCACAGATTCACTAAACGCTGCACAATGGCTTCACTCTTTAAAACGTGGGACACAACAGTAATTAATATGATTAGCCTTTTGCTTGACTAAGTTATTAAACAGCTAATGCTATACCAAATTTGTTCCCATTTACCATCTTAGTCTGCCTTCTAACAATCATCAGAAAGGCTTTGAACAACTCCATCGAAATCAACCAGACATGGTTTATTATTTTTTGAGCGTTAAATAATGGAGCAAATACCAGTAAACTGACTTGCGCAAACCTTAGTAAATCAGCTTGTGTATGTGTAACTGTCGTAGGCCAGTAAGAGTAAATACTATTCTCGAATGAATTTTGCGTCTGAAAGAGACATTCCAAAAAAAAATGCACATTCAATAAGGTCAGCCGCAAAAATAACCCTGTCCAAGCCCTTTCAGGGCAAATTTTTCATTTTGTGTCTTTAGTAAATCCTGACGGTATTTTTAACACCGAACGAGGGTTTGCACTGGCGCAAATTGTTAGTAAATGTGGCCCATATAATGTTAGATTGGCTCTGTTTCAAAAGCCACAGGAAAAGCAAAGGCCTCTTCATGATATCTTCTTTAACCCATCATCACAGGGTCATGTTCACAGGCCGGCACCCTGTGCGACAGAGTCAGAAATAGATCATGTGAAAGATGATTAAACATGGATTAGCTGCAGTGTCACGCTGGACCGCTTCATACCTCACACCGAGAAGATGAGAGGACTGAGGGAGAGAGAGAAGGTTGGTCAATAGAAAAAAAAAACACAGCTAGGTCAAAGGAAGAGGATATCAGAGGGAAGAAGGTATATGGCGCTAATAGAGACAATGCGCAAAGTAAATAAATAAAGTGATAGATGGTGTATAGTAACTTAACAGTAAATCTACACTAAGAATTTTTTTACACTTTATAATTGATGTAACATAACATTAACATGATGAAAAGCATGATGAAAAAAAACTATCCAGATACTGTACATAGTCTCTGATAAAAATAAAAAAAATAAACTAGTCTCTGATACTGTACATAGTCATATGTCAACCTTGTCAAAGATTGATCACTAGTGACAATGCGCAAAATAACTAAATAAATAAACAAAAAAATCATATGAAGCAATAATAAATACAAAGTTCTGTCATGAACCTCTAGATGGTGCAGGCTAAAAGGTCCTTAACTCTTATCTGCTTGCAATCACATCATTCTCTATAGGGCACAGCTGATTGGTTCCTGCTGTATCAGTAGCCAATGAGCTCACTAGTCATTTTTAAAAAAATACTTTGTCAGTATTTGCTTTAGCAGTAGCAGTATGCTTTCAAAAACCGAAATGTTATGACAGAAATGTATTTCATTTTAAAATGAAAACATGAAAAAAATAAAACACAATTTTAATTTAAAAAAATATATTTGTTTAGCATTATTATTATTTTTTTAATCACACGGTTATTTGCTTGTTAGATGACGATCCTGGGGCGTTATCCAACTGACGCTTTACCTTTAACGTCAGTTAGGTGACGGGGTAGGTTTAGTTCTGGGGTAGGGTTAGGAGTAGATAACGTCATCTAACCAACGTTTAAGGGTACGTATGGTCAAAAGCGTCAGTTGTATGACATCTTGGGATGTGACTGCGCTGAGTAAACCACGCCACATAATACCAGATGTAAACGTCAAGCTCAAATGAAAAGTGAAGATAAATCCAAAAATCCTGTCAACGTTCTCTAGGAAAAAGTGTGATCCAATCTGTCTTTCCTCAGAGGAGAGTCTGAATTGACATTTTGACATGCTGCAAAATGTTGATACAGCAGGACTGTAGCTGCTCAATTCAAAAGTATTTTTAGGCAACCTAAAAACAAACGAACCACTGGTTTTTACACACATAGCAGTTGTACTGCACTAGTATATTTAAAATGCCTACATTTTAAAGGTTCTAATGTTTTCAGAGCAAATGAAAATATTTCTTGGGGGAATGCAAAGGTTTTGCGAGTTCATATTTTTCTTCTTCATCATATCCCTTTAAAGGCTCCGTACTTTAGGTGCTCATTAACAATAATATACAAGTAGAGTGTTTTATTTCTTGTAGACCATTATGAGAAAATATTCTTTCCCTTTCTTACTCTGTCGCAGAGGCCTGTATCCAGTCATGATGTAAACACGTTAACTTCTTCACCATCTAAATCGACCACGCACTTGTGCCCATGAAATATAAATTCTTTTCTATTTCCAAACTCACTGAGATCTGATGTTTATCAATAATACATCTGTCTGCTTCTCTTCCTCTCCGAGCTCACAGATGTAACACTCGAGACGCTTTGAGAGCAGACAGGTCAGCGGTTCACTTCTCCAACCCTTTTCATTTTTACTTCTATGTTGAGCTGTTTTCTTCAGGAGGAAACCGGATCACATTGCCCACTCTCCAACTCTCTGCCTCTCTCAGAGTTACACCCACTTACACAGAACATGAGCAAGGTTTCCAGAGCTCTTTTATGTGCTCAAACCGGTGGTGTGAATACCAAGACCTGCAGCATCCCACAGAAAAAAATATATATATTTACAAAAACAATAATTGTACGACCTTCTATTTAAAAAAGCAGACAGAGAATGGCATTCTGAAACACTTAGCTCTGTACACAGCATGCATCACAGCATTTTTCACAATGCAGACTTATGTCACAATACACAAACAAGTACATTTACAATGGAATTTAAAGGCTTCAAAATTGTAGACCACATGCACTACGTGCAGGTTATGTGTCTGAACCTTTTTAACAGATAACAGGCACATAAACCGCAGTAAAGAGTAGTTCCGCCAGTAGTGTTCAGAAGTTATTTGTTCATACAGGAGATCAGATTCACTTTCACCCCATACCTCACGGTCTAGTGTTGTAGAGAATACTAACAAATGTTCTTTCATCCCCTTTCCACAAGTTCTTTCCTCTCACTTTGTCGATAAAGGTGTGTTCGAAAGAACAGAGTTGCCACTGGCTGAATTACATTATTGACTTGACGTGGCAGTGCAAAATGTCCGAGCAGCGAGCACAGCTGCTGTTTGCCAATGATCAGAGCTCTGTTCTGTGCGAATCAAACAGCTATCGATTTGTCTTTCCGTATTCCTTGCACTCGTCTCACCTTCAGCCCTGTTCCGAGGAACGAGACGAGGCGGATCCTGCGACGACAAACACGCAGATGTTTAATGGATAATCACTGTGCAATCACAACATCGGCAGCAAACTATTTACAAATTCCAGTCTGAGGTAAATACCAGCTAAATCAGATCCGCGACGCAAGACCGAGTTCTCATCTACGTCATCTTATTATCTCCGTCGGCTCAGTTAATGACTAAATTAGCCCGGCTCTGAACCCAGAGTGAAGGCCCGCTGTAGGACTCACGTTCATCTCCCTCGAGACTCCACTGTAGATGTTATTTTCTCCTAATGAAGATGTGATTCTGGCACTTGGCTGAAGGCTGGTGCATGGAGACCAGGCTGATCCACTTACCGAGCGCTGCCCAATGTATGTCAGATAATCCGACGCTCTTCGTTAACCGCAAATGAGCCTATTCCAACATCTGAGTCCCACTGGGAGTCTAACTTATTAGTGTCCGCTGAGTGTTAGTTCCAAGAAGGAGACGTGCAATCGGTCTTATGAGCACCCATCGTGTGAGATCTTATAAGGAGATTACAAGAGTGTTTGCTCAAATAATGTGTTCAATGGGGAAACTATATTGATTTTACCTTATATAAGCTTCAATGTCAGAGATGTCTTATTAGTGGGAGATACCATTGTTCGTGGCTCCACCATTGCAGAAAGTGAAAGTCATCTTGGGTCATGTGCATTGATAACCTACTGTATCACTTAAAGGAGTAGTTTACTTTAAAAAAAAAAAACATAACAAAAAAAACGTTTGCTGATAATTTACTCACCCCCATGTCATCTAAGATGTCCAAGTCTTTCTTTCTTCGGTCAAAAAGAAATTAAAGGGATACTCCACTCTTTTTTGGAAATAGGCTCATTTTAGCACTTCCCCAAAGTTGAAAAGTTGAGTTTTACCGTTTTCAAATCAATTCAGCCGTCTTTCTTATATTTAGAAGAATGTCAGTAGCCAGACAGTTTCTGGTCTCATTGACTTCCATAGTAGGACACAAATATACTATGGAAGTCAATGAGAC
>JAOTRC010000018.1:8671802-8684396 GCA_027497675.1 Cyprinella lutrensis
CCAGACAGTTTCTGGTCTCATTGACTTCCATAGTATATTTTTTTCCTACTATGGAAGTCAATGAGACCAGAAACTGTATTTTTACTGATATTCTTCTAAATATCCGAAAATCGGCTGAATGGATTCGAATGTGGTAAAACTCAACTGTTTTAACTCTGAGGGAGTGGTAAAATAAACCTATTTCCAAAAAAAAAAAAAAGTGGAGTATCCCTTTAAATATCAACAACGTAAATCTCAAAGTTAAAAAAAAAATAAAGTTAATTTTTTAGTGACCACCAACATGCTAATGTTCTTTATGATATAACCTTTAAATAATTTATTATATCTTAAACTTAGCAAGAGAAAAAAATACATTACTTAGTTAAATTGGCATTAAATAAGGTATAAACTGACTTGTAAATGCGTCCTTTCTTAGGGGCTTAAAACAGGATCCTTACACTTCCCTGGCACTGCTGCCAAGTACCAGAATGAAACAGTCCAAGTGAAGGAGGTGGAACCAAGGTTTTATGACCACACCAATGAGACGGCATGGAGAGAAAAAGTGGACAAAGTCATGAGAGAATGGTTTAAAGATGAAGATTTAAACTTAGTCACTTTGTATTTTGGCGACCCAGATTCGACCGGCCACGAGTTTGGACCTGATTCACCGGAGCGACGTGAGGCTGTCAAGAAAGTGGACCGAACTGTGGGCTACATCCGGGAAACTGCTGAGAAACACGGGCTCAGTGACCGTCTGAACATTATCATCACGGCCGACCATGGAATGAGCACCGTGTTCAAAGGAGACCAAGTAAAAAAGATAATACTCAATGACATCCCAGGATTCTCCTTGAGCGATCTGAAATTCCACATGGTGGATTATGGACCTTTTGGGATGCTGTTGCCCAAAGATGGGATGCTTGAAAAGGTTTATCAAGCATTGAAAGGAGGTCATCCAAACCTTCACGTTTATAAGAAAGAAGACATGCCTGCTCGCCTGCATTATGCCAAACATCCTCGTATCCTACCCATCGTTCTCTACGCAGACCCAGGATATGTCATACATGGGGTGAGCATGAAGTAAACAACAATAATGGGAACAATACGCAATAATACATGGAAAACATTACATTGCATATGATGTTATATTATGTTCTAAATCCTTTTCCAGTTCTACCCATTCCAGAACAATAATGGAGAACATGGCTATGACAATGAAGTCATGGACATGAAGCCTTTCTTCAGGGCAGTGGGGCCAGATTTCCATAAAAACTTGTTGGTTGGACCATTTGAGACGGTCAACGTTTACCCTTTAATGTGCCACTTACTTGGTATAAAACCAGAAATCAATGACGGGTCACTGGATAACACCAGACATATGCTGATATCCAACGGAGAGTCATGTGATTCTGGAGGTGACAAAATTAAAATATAAATAATCTTCTATAAATTGTTTAGTATCTTCAAGGTAGAAAAGATATGAAATATTTGGGTTATTTTGAGAGGTTAAAAATATCATACTATAGAAAATAACTTCACATTCCTTAAAATATGCTTCTTAAAATATTGGCAATATAAATAATCAACTGCATGTAATGATAATGTCAAACTTTACTATCTTGACAGTTTAAGACAACTTATCATGATAGTTATCAGGTTTGGTATCTTGAGAAGGCATCTTGATAAAAATTGTATGTGTGCTTGCAACATTCAAACAAACAATACCATCGAAATCCTGCTTGGATTTGCCCTGTCCTTCACTACATGACCCCATGAACTATTAAAACATGGACCAGCTCTATCTGCATCTTATCTCAAATTACACAACGTACTGTACATGTCATAAATCAAACTGTTTTTTTCTTTTGTTTTTTTCTTATAGATACTCCCAAGTCGAGTCTTCCGAACGTGTTTATTGGTCTAGCTGCGGTGGCTGGATTTTTATTGCTTGTGTTTGTCATTGTTACATCCTACAACGGATATAAAAGATACAAAGTAAATCGGAGGTAAGGAATGGAGTAGTATGACATTAAGTCATTGTTATTTTCAGCACATTACCTCTCTGAGATAATCTAAAGTTTTACTTTACCTTCACTCTCCAACAGAGCGAAAGACATAGATGATGACTACCAGAAAACTACTGACTCCAAGCAAACTTCATTCTAAGAGGGACAAGCACTTATTCTTCAATTGCGTGTACGTCTTTTAATATTACAGCGAGGTCCAAAAGTCTAAGACCGCATTAAACATCTAGGGATTTCTTTTTATTTAAGCACAAAAGAAGAATTTTGTGAAATTTTTAAATAATATTGAAATATTTATACAAATAATATATAAAACAATATTTAAGAATTCATGTCAAAGGCAGTTTGAATGCGTACAGGTGTCATTATATGCAGATATGCATGTACATTTTACAATCCTGTATTCATATTTTTATGTGGATATAATTTGTGATTAAAAATGTTGTATTCAATTAGAATTGTTGACTTCCACTGCCTTATGCAGCTTATTTTGTACAGTATATACTGAGGCCATCTAGTGGAGTATGGTGAGTTGTTTTTTTTTTAAACTTAGAACAATTGTGATTGTGTGTGAACAAAATGCCTCCAAATAAATATTGTTATTAATCATGACAATTACATATTATTCACTCAATTCCTGAGACTTTAAAGTCTTCCAATACTCTTCCATTCACACACACACACACTTACCGTCTAACCGCTCACAATAGGCTGCACAATGCCGGTTGGTCCTATGGAAAAACACAAAGCAGTAAAGGAGCTTATGAGGGCTAAATGACTGACAGAAGTTATCATTACACAAAGCTGCAGATTCAATGATTTATGGTGAAATCCCGACCAGTCATGTGGAATTTTCCCAAAATAAGTTTAAGTAAACAGCTCATGACAAAGAGGCACTCAGAGCAGGCTGGTATGCATAAACAGTTTGAACAGTGTGCTGCAGTGTAGCCCCCTCCAAACACACTCGCACATACACACACACGTACACACACTCAGTCACCCGCCAGAACAGAGCCAGTCTGGAAATGTGGAGTCTCCCCCTGGCACGCGCGCCAGACTCCCATCCATCTTCCAGTGCAATAACATTTCTCTGTCTCTTCGTCTCTTGTCTATTGCTCTACTACTGTTGCAGGACACACACTCTGTCTGTAGAGATCATCCTTTATTCAGGACTTTTTTTTAAAGCAACATGGTCTTGAGTGCAGACGTTTCGTGCACTTCAGTCAGTGAGATGACTCTCAGTGGACATATTCATTTGAAGCATATTACAAGCTAAACTCAGCTGACAGCACTTGTGGCATAATGTTGATTACCACAAAAATCATGTCGACATGTCCCTCCTTTTCTTTCAAAAAAGCAAAAATCTGGGTTGAAGCAAGGAGCTTGCAATGGAAGTGAAATGGGGCCAATTCGTAAGCTTTTAAATATTTTAAAATAGCACCAAGACTTAAACAATATGCATGTTAACAATTTTAGTGAGAGTTTTCCTGTACACTGTAATAAAAAAATATTTTCAAGATTTGTTATCACAACATTTTTTCTTTTGTCAAATGAACTTAAATAATTTATTTAGTTCAGATAACTTATTATTTTGAGTTTCTGATAATTAAATCAATCTCTTTCATTGTTAACTCATTTTTTCCAGTTCATTCAACTTAAAATTTTAAGGCAACTAGGTTACTTAATTTTTTAAGTTAAACCAAAAAATATTTGTTTTACAGTGTATGCTGGTCCACCAGGATGCTGGTGACCAGCAATGCAGGATTTTTCATCAGGGAACTACAAAATCTTAACATTGAAACAACTTCATTTATGATCTTACACATGAAGTTAATCCAAACGTAATATGTCATACATACAAGTTTGACATTTAATGCCCATAGAAATTATTTCTGCTGTAAAAAAGTGATCAAAGTGATCTCTCTCAAATAGTATCACACAGCATGACACTGTACTGGTCAAAGATATTTGTTTATCAATGAGGTCCCTGAAATCAAACGATTGAAAGCCAGACACAATGTTTTTAACTTTGAAGTGCCACATAAAAATACACGGTTTTTTACCCTTAAGGTAAATTTATTTACAAGCGTTTGCATCAGCTAATATAAAAGCAGCAAAAAGGCAACAACTTTCAGCAGACACATAGATTTATTTGACAGGAGACTCTTTTAAGTGTAATTCAACATATTTTAATTGTTTTCATATGATTTATACTTGATTTCTGCTCAGTTTTTCAAGGTTTGCACAATTTTCTGTTCGAAAGCAAGCTTAATTAAAAGAGCTATTATAAAATTATATCTAAGGCAGCAACTCATGAATCATTCACGTACTGCATATGATCTCAAACTGCATTGTGAGAAGACCCAAGATGGAGACAAAGAGAAATGTAATCGTAATTGTAAATAAATATGAAGTATTTCACTTCAATTTAAGAAATAAAAATCTAATATTTACATTTTGATTCAGCTTTATTTCAATTTCCGCACATGTTTAGTTCTATTTCCAGTTTACAATAACAAATGTAAGCTCCCTAACAAGCTCACGCGCATATTAAACGATGATATGAGGTAAAAATTTCTACTCAAATAAACTTCAAATGGTAATTTTCTTGCACCCAATTCTTATGATTTAAACACAACGTACATTTTACGCAGATCTCTCCATAAAACTATCAGGACTAGAAAGCAGAACTGTTGTCTCAGTCAAAAGATCTAACCCAGTATCTTGATAAACTAATTAATTTTATTTGTTATTTAATGTTTAATTATTATAAATTATAGAAATGATTTCTAAATTGTACTGGAGAACACAACAGTAGACTTTTTTAAAGACTTTTAATGTAGATCTCTCCATAAAACAACCACAGCAAGAGAGTAAAATTGTTCTCGGTCTTTGGCCATTAACTGTCGTTATTGCATAAGAGCAGTCCTGTGATATTTCCCTTTAGTCGCCGTCTCACTCACATCAGCTCTTACAGACAGTGCAAGTGGGAAAAAGTGGGAAAAACACAGGACAAACAGACTCGTTCTTCCTGACTTGTGTGTCTGAGCCGACAGCTTTGTTCTTATTCAAACACTCTCATCCTGTAAAACACGATTAGACATGTTTACTCACATTATTTATGGCCTAATTGTGCTTAATACCACAGATGATTTAAGGTTGTCATTTTACATCCATGCAGCATTTTTTTTGATGTCCTTGCTGTGACTGGGTACATTAACTACAAGAGCTGTCAAGCTCATAAATGATCAAGTCCTCTTATATAATCAGCACAGTGGATTACAAAACACTGAATTTTCAATATTCAAATTGGACTGCATAATTCACTGACTGTTTTCAATGACCTCTCAACTGGAAGCTGAGAGCCGTATCTTTCCTGAAATGACTGTTTATTAGTAGCACTTTGTTAGGCAAGCACCACTATTATTGTTGCTCATGCTTTATGTGCCCACTGATGTATGATTTTCACCTGACAGACAGTAAAATAGGTTAAAATTTCTATAGTCTTACATTGAATTGGAGAATTAAGGGACAAACATAGAAACATCTACTAGCAACCACCCATCGTGGTGGTGTGTTTTACATGTAAAGGCTCTATTTATAATTTTTTAGACCATCTCTAGGTCAGAAATCGAATACTTCCCTACTATATAGTATGCAAAAAAAAAAAAACAGTACGCCAAAAGAGTAGTCGGCGAACAATAGGCGAAAAGTACCCGAAATGCCTATTTTTTTCAGAGAGATTCTGAAGTGTACATTTGACGGACACTTTAATATCCCATGATGCCACAGGAAAGAGTTTCCCAACATTAAAAAGCATCACTAACAGTAAAAGCATCAGATAAAGTCTGAATTTCATTCATACTTCCCACTTTTTTATACTATATAAACATACATTTTTAATGGTCACGACTCACAAAGTGAAATCAAATTCAAGTGTAGTACCTATACTCGATATCGATGCTCCGTGTAAAAATCAGATAAAACTACATTTCTAGGGCTTCCCCCAATAGTCGACCAAACGTTAATCTACAAGAAGATTCATTTTAAGTAGTCGGTTAGTCCCAATAAATAAATAAATAAATAAATAAATAAATAAATCCTCTACAAGAGGCGAAGTTGCTCAGTCCTTGACTGACAGATTGTAACAAGGCTTGTCCATTTGGTAATTACCATATATATTGGATGCCATATTGGAACAGTCAAAGCCTGTCCTATTCTAAAGGCTCAATAATTATAGTTTTGATGTTTCTCTTTAATGTAGAACACTAGCTATGTTTCCATCCACACATTTTTATCCGAATTAAGCGATATCAAATGAAAAATGCACTATGGAAACAGTAAAATTCGACTGATTCGAAAAATTCTAAATACGTTCGTTCTCATTGGATTTTACCTTGATCGATAAATGGCTTATGCGATAAACGCTGATGGAAACTCTTTTTTGGTCGAATAAGTATTGAATTGTGATTAAGTTTTATTGTTGCAACCCGCCACAAAACGTAGAAGAAGTTTTAGTTCATTTCCGCCCAGTATTTCAGCTCTGTTTGCGTACTTATGACAGGTGTCAACAAATGCATTTCTATGATGATGCATCAGCATAGCAATGTGTTGATAGTGTCGTTGGAAGTGTCGTTGGTAGTGTCGTTGTTGTTGGTTGGCTGTTGAATTCTAATGTAGAATGTGGTCTGTTATTTCTTGATAACAGACCATTGCTAAGTATAACACACCGTTGCCATGATATCAGGCACATAAGCACTATTAGGCAACAACTTGAGCAATATTTATCATTTGTTGGTAGATGGCACGATCCATTTTAGCAAAACTTTGTTCGCAAACGTTTGAATGTTGTGCGATTCATTGCGAAAATGAATGGAAACACCTTAAAATGTCTCATATCAATTTAATCGCAAAACAGCATGTGACGTGTGAAGTTTTTATTCACTTTGAAGCCGTTGGATGGAAACTTTCACTAGCTTTGTTCACATAAACCAACTTTATTCACCGTCTTTTGTGCTGAACTTCAGATAATTCGATTGACAAGTTGATGGTAACTTGGCTAATATTAGCGAGCGATGTTACAAACATAATATTCTTTCTCAGCTCTGAGAAATTTTCTGTGTGATTTGTAGACTAGAAAAATTTTTAGTCGGGGACAGCGGCAGCCCTGTAAAATTCACTCAAAATCTAAATTTGTTGGACATAAAATAGATTGAACATGTTTATTGATTGCATTTTAAGTCTTTCAGATGGTCTATGTCAAGTATACACTACTAGCCTTGCAAAGGTCAAAGTGACATCTACTGAAATAGGCACTTATTGAGCAGAAAAACTCATTAGCCGTGGTAATACGGTCAATAAACAATGTAATCTGAAATAATCTGGGAAGTGCAGTTGTTGTAATGGGACTGATTTAGAAATATAAATGTGATTACATACATTACCTATTTATTACTAGGGCTCTCAGAGTTGAAATTGGAGCCTCCTTTGAGATTGGATGAAACACTAGTGGCTGGCCAGGCAAGCGAGCCAATTTGTGTGGTGTTGTCACACCCTGTTTCTGTTGTTTCAGCCAGATATTAAATAAGATGGCAATGGCACAGAAAGCAGACCTGCCCTAAGAGTGATTTACTTTGACAGATGTTTTGGACTGTATACTGTTGGGAGAGGGTACGACTGATATTTTACTTCAGTCAACTTATGAAGTTATTTTAAGATCCAACTCAGAGTATCTGAGTACAGACCTCAACTGAATTCACTGATGAAATGCGATAACTGGAAGTGCTGGTCAAATGCCCATCAAAATGAGATTCTTTGAAGAGTCATAAAAACAATTTTGCAGTATGTGATTGATCATGAAGTTTACTGCTGATCTATTTCATAAAGAAGACGAAAAATAAGTAAAATATTAACATGCATATTTTCAGAAATTGTTCAAATCAAAACGACAAGAGTGAGATATAAAGTCTATGTGTATAAGTTTATGTGAAATGTTCATGTTTTTCCACATTTCTACTTTTTAAAAAATATTTTAAAATGAATATGTTGATATTTTTCTATATTTTTTCAGGACATATTCAACTATGTCAATTATGTTTTTTTAAGATACAATTACCTTTTAATTTTTACTTTAAAGCGAAAATGTGCCTCCACATGGAAGATGTACATTGTTAATAATAACAATAATAATTGTACTTGCGGAACACTTTAAATGGTAGCATATCTCAGAAATAATGGGGGAAAAAAATTGACTAAGACGCTCTTAATTTTCATACATGTAGCATCTTTAGCCCTCGGTCCTGACCCTTATGCTGCCGTCACCATTCCAGCAAAGGAATCTCTCTCTCTTTCCATCAGTTATCTGTCCTGCCCATTCCTTCTTTGATCTGAGCTCCAGTGTCTGTGCCACTACCACCTGCTGTGTAACCATGATGTCTCATTAGACTAATGTGTGTTTTTGCATTGAACCTCAGGCAATCTAGCATAATACAGTTATTTGCATATAAAATCTGTCACATATGGAATGAGTTCATAGAACGGTGTGCAGTAAGGTAAAACACGTCTGATCAAAGGACTGCCATTATGTCTGCTGCTATAGTCAACGTCCCCATTGAAATTCATATTCTATATGGGATGGAAATGTGTGACAATGGATCTCTCTAACTATAAGTACACACTTATTTGTACGTATAACCTGTATGCATTTTCAATCAGAAACGTACGCAGTTACAAACGTAACCTCGGTTCTCTCTAGAAAAGGGAACGAGTACTGCGTAATATCTTATGCTTCTTTTCCAACACTATCTCACGCCCAATTCGTACGAATTCGACGAATGATTAAAAAAATGTTTAATTCGTACTAATTTGTACGACCTCACTTGTACGAATTTGTACGATTTGTCTAAACCCACGTGATGGTTAGATTTAGGGGCGGGGTAAGGTAGGTCATTCGTACGAATTCATACGAATTAGCCAATTCGCAAAATATGTACGATTTAGGAAAATCGTACTAATTCGTACGAGTGAAGTCGTATGAATTGTTACGAATTAGACACTTTTTAATCATTCGTCGAATTCGTACAACTTGGTCGTGAGATCGGTTTGTTCTTTTCCATTGTGCGCGGGGCCTTGTCACATGGTTTGAAATTTGTGTACGCCATGATAAGAATTGGACCAATCAGTTTGTAGAAATAGGTTAGCTGTTGGTAAATGAATAAATATTGTGATTTTCCTCACTCCCGAGTCCCACCATGTGCCCTTCCATTTCATTCTTCCTGTCAGCCCCTTGTTGGTTACCCTCGTTATTCAGTTCCTACTGAAATATCTTGAGGCAAGTTCTTCTTGGTCCACTTCCCAAGCCATCTTTTCACTCTCCCTTGTTCTGTGTCTTTCTATGCCTCTAGTTCTTTTACTTTACTTTCCTCTGTGACCACCCACTGCCCTCCATGAGTGTGCGTGTGTGTATGTGTGCCTCCATTGGACCTCCCCTGAACCACTTGCAGATGAGTTCCCCTAACACATCAAGCCATCTGCCGTTTTTCTCCATCCTCTCGTCTCCTCTGCCAGACAAGGCTGTCGCTCCCCCTCCATCTGCCAAAATGACTGCCTTCCTCTACTGTCTGTGTGCAAATCTATGACAACACAAACACCCACACAAACCCACCCCGCAAAAAAAAATAAAACTATTTGGACACTGCAGCCACACTTAAAAAAGGATGGATTTTATTTGAATTCAAAAGAAAATATCAGAAAAACTGCATCTGCAAGCAAATTATGCTTGAGGTGATTTTAGTGGATGTATGAAGTCAGGTCTCCTATTTGGCTTAAAAATGTGCTTGTGTTTATATATGATGCAATTACATTTTTATATTTTTAAGTGTGGCTTAAGTGGCCAAATGCTTTTTAGATCTACGGTACATATGGTATGCGCATACATAAACATAAATATTTGTCTTATTGGCTTAATCTTTTTTTTTTTTTTTTTGAAGGATTGTGTGGGAATGGAGTTCCTGTCCTTATGTCTCAAGATGTATTTTGAACAAGAACATATGTTATCATGTCTCATCTGATTTTTCTGATTTGATTGAATAAACAAAGGCCATTAAAACTTTCTTCATCAAAGTATCCTGAATTAAAAATATAAGCTGCACAAACTGTTTTTTTTTATGTTGATAAAATTGAGAAATGATTCTTGCGTACCAAATTAGTATATTAGAACAATTTCTGAATGATCATGTGACACTAAGGACAAGAGGAATCATACTGAAATTATAAACTATATGCCTATTTAAAAATAATTTTTAAATCATAATAAATGTTTATTTTACTGTATCTTTGATCAAATAAATACAGCATTGATAAGCATAAGACGTTTTCTTTCAAAAACATTTACCGATGTTCAAGGGCGCCCTAAAAAGGCGGATATTGATGTACATGGTCAAAAGACGTCCCAAGACGTCAGTTGTATGACTTTTTGAAATGAGACTGTGTTAAAATTAGTATGTTCAAATACACTACATTAATTAGAAAAAATAGTTGACCTTTTAAGATTTTAAAGTCTGCATCTAATGGATACTTTTCTCCCATGGGGCAATGCAAGAGGAGTCAAAAGTACAATATGACAAATCAATTTAACATTGGAAAACTACAAGGCCATTTAGAGACGCTGCACATTTTCTCCACCAATCATTGACTCAATTTGCAGTACTGTAACCACCATCTGTTTTTCTTTTTTTTCCAAAACCAACCCTGTCACTCTGACAAATCTGCACTATTTGAGCAAATTCATGACACCATATTTCAGCTAATTTTGTAAAACAAACATCACAACACTTCTCCGCCAAATCTCTCAGTGGAAACAGAGAAGTTGCGCAAAATAAAACTGTACCAAACAGATTATTTATGGCCCGGTACCAGCAAGCCTCCCTGTGCCTAATTAATCCCCAATGAAACACCCAACCGGCGGCCAGCGTGAGTCCACATTGGGAGGAGACAGCAGAGCCCCAGCAGAGGCCCTCTGGTCCTCCAGATGGAGGGGCTGGTGGAGGAGGCTCAGCAGGGGGTGAGAGGAGCAGCATGAGGGCTCTGTCTCCCACCAGGCCTGGCCCATAGAGTGGCCAGCACACAACTGCTTCCTCACAAGCAACAAATGTCAAGCTGCCTGTCCGTGTTTCTGCTCCGCTCCAACACGTCATCCATACAAACAGCTCCGTCGGCCAGCGCAGTGCCCGCCAGCGTGCTTTCTTTCCCCAAATGGCATGAGAAATAGGGCATTTTGTGATGAAACCAAAATGTTTTATAAAAGTTCAGACGCCGAATGTAAAATTGAATCTGTGATTCGTTACGATGTGCTAAGGCTTATGTGAAGCGTTTGACCTTTAAAGGTGTGGAAAGAACCCATAAAACTGCTTTCAGGGTTTGTGCATACTGAAAGAAATAGTGTGAAAGTTGAATTGTTATCTGGAGTAATACAGTCCTATTTTGAGTTCTCTTACAGGTCCCTTCAGATCAAATTCTCCTGAGAATACTTACTCATCTCTAAGAATCTCATTCTTAAGAAAAATACACCGGGGAATTCATTACTCATGATGAATTTCATGAACATTGCAAACCCTATATATATATCTATAGCAGAAATCAAACGCATAAACTACGATGGAAACACATTTACCAAATAATAATGATCAACTTCCATTTTTTATCGTGATATTATCGCCAGTTTATCAGGATGTGACGATTTTGTTCTTCAACCGACTTGATGGAAGTAGTGCTCTATCCCCAAATGTATATGCTAGATGGCAATTTTCCAGATTTACGTTAAATTCATAACTTTAGATGGAAACATAGCTATTGAAACTATACAGCGTAAAGGCCTGTTCACACTGGGACGAATTTCGCGCATGTTATCCGCCGACGTTTAACACCTCGTGACTAAACAAAGGAAGGCAATGTGAGTGTGCACACCGACGCGTAAAACGGCACGCGTAAACGTGTCATTTTTTTAAAAAACGCCTCGGGTTCGTTTTTCTAGTTTGACACGCCGCGTCAAAAACTATCCGACCAATGAGATTGGCACTTTTCCTCACGTGTTTGGAGCTTCTGATATTACAGCAAAACACAACTTGGGGGCGCTCAAACACAAAAAGGTCTTACCGAGCACACACAAGTAATGGTGAAGAAGATAAACGTGTCACCGTCTACACAGCCAGGAAGAAATAAGACAAGGAAGATGCAAGGCAATATGAATGTCGAGCTGCTGGTCTCGTTGGTGTTAGACCTCACGAAAAAATACATTTTATAACACAATAATAATAAATTTTATAAAAATAAGTTGTCAAATGTTTAATCATTTCATGTAATTCCATTTTTTTAATAAAAGTCAGTAGAGTCTAAAGTTGTTTGGTTACCAACATTCTTCAAAATATCTTATTTTGTGTTCCGCAGATAAAATGAAAAGTACACAGATTTAAAACCACAAGAGAATGTTGATGACAGCTGATGACAGAATCTTAACTTTGAGCGGAGTATCCAACCCGAGCTCACGGAAATTCGTACGAATTTTACGAGGTGGTTAATTCGTAACAATTCGTAC
>JAOTRC010000018.1:8684496-8695681 GCA_027497675.1 Cyprinella lutrensis
GTCTTACCGAGCACACACATGCAATGGTGAAGAAGATAAACGTGTCGCTGTCTACACAGCCAGGAAGAAATAAGACAAGGAAGATGCAAGGCAATATGAATGTCGAGCTGCTGGTCTTGTTGGTGTTAGACCTCACGAAAAAATATCTTTTATAATACAATAATAATAAATTTTATAATAATAAATTGTCACATGTTTAATCATTTCATGTGATTCCATTTTTTTAATAAAAGTCAGAAGAGTCTAAAGTTGTTTGGTTACCAACATTCTTCAAAATATCTTATTTTGTGTTCCGCAGATAAAATGAAATGTATACAGGTTTAAAACCACAAGAGAATGTTGATGACAGCTGATGACAGAATCTTAAATTTGAGTGGAGTATCCAACCCGATCTCACGGAAATTCGTACGAATTTTACGAGGTGGCTAATTCGTAAAAATTCGTACGACCTCACTCGTACGAATTAGTACGATTTTGCTAAATCGCACATATTTTACGAATTACCCAAATTGTATGAATTTGTACGAATTACCTACCCCTGACCCTGCCCCTAAACATAACCGTCACATGGGTTTGGACAAATCGTACGAATTTGCACGAGTGAGGTCGTATGAATTAGTACGAATTTTGAATCACTCGTACGAATTGGTCGTGAGAAAACGTAGGAGTATCCCTTTAAATCTGCTGACAATTAAAATAGTGTTGATCAAATCATTTCAGTTGACTTGCTATTTCCTAGTCAGTTAAAGGTGGTATCAGGATGAGCCACCAATATTTCTGTCTATAGTTTTCTAGTTACATAAATATTAAATACAAAATGCTAATGCTAAATTATAGCATATAGATGACCTCGAATCTAATACATTTAGCTATAAATGCATCATGAATAACCTCAAAGTACTTTTTTTCCAAGAAAGGAGCCCTTTGTGTACATACACAAAATAAAAGAACAAATCCTGGGATACAAAGTTGGAAACTGTTTTTTAAAAGGCTGATCAAAAGAGAATGTAAAAACATGCATTTAAATGCTGTATTATGCATGAGATTGCATAATTTATGCTACCATACAAATTTAATCAAGGAAACAAGATGACTGAGGTAAGCCTTGATTACAAGCTTAACCCACATCAAAAGAGGATAAATTGAATTTAATAAGTCATGATGAAGAGAACATATTTTTAGGTTAATAATGCTCCCGGAAAACCGGAGCGCAGGAAATCTATCAGCCGTGATGTCATGGAGAAGAAAATGAGAGGACAGGAAGATAAACTATTCCTGTAAAATGCTATAAGTAACTGTCCTGTGCTTTTTGTCTCAAACACATTTCGAATATTTCACACTTTCAGGGGCACAAAGAAAGCCTGACTTGTCTGACTTTCCTGTGTTCTGTCCTCTCAGATAGGCTTCTGTGTTTATCCCCCACGTTCAACTTCCAGGCAATTAAAACAGAGTTAGTGAAGGACACGAGGGGCACCTTGTCTCTTTGACTGCGGAGGCCATGTAGAAACAAATGACATTGCTCTGGAGCGCTCCGTCAGAGGACACCTGCTCCAATGCCTTTCACAGCCTCGTCACTTTCCTGTCTGCTTTTGAACGGGTCAGTGGCCGAGGTGCTATAGTACTCACATGCTCGATTCTGTGTGGCCCGGTGCCAAACACCTCACATATGCCAGCCAGTGCTTTTCTCTATCCGTGCCGGGACTCGTGCCAGCAACTGGACACCGCCACATCCCGCTCCACTCAAAAACACTGTGTAAACTAAGCAACCGAAGATGAAATACATCCAGCGGATGTCTCCTATATCACAAAAAATGGTAACGGCTGTCACATGGGGTGGTACCGTTTTACACAATAGTACGTTTCTAAAAGCAAGTACTCCATAGCAATAGATACATAGATTGCTTTAAAGCAAGCAGCTTTACAGGATTAAACAGTGATTAAAAAAACAGTGTCAGTGTCTCTTATAGTTTCAATTACAACTTCTTTGTCTAGCCGCTCGCAGTGTGTTCATGTTTTTTCTCACATCTGATCTGATGGACTACACAGAAGACATGAACCGGAGATTTCCATGATAAAGGAGGAGGAGCCCCAGAGCCACGCCTACCTATTACATAATGGCAATTGACCAATAGTAATTCGAATGGGTTTTACCACCAAAGTGAACTTTTCTGGAAAATTCGCTTTCCAGTTTCCGGCCATGTCCACATGGGAACGGGTATTTTTATAACCGTGACTTTTTTTACGCGGTTCGGCCGTTCGTCCACGCGGAAACGCAGTATCAGGACACTGAAACCGAACATTTTTAAAAACCCCTGCCAGGGTGAGTATTTTCTGAAACGCCGGTTGCAGTGTTGTCGTGTAGACATCGAAACCGGAGTTTTTGCACGGCTGACGGCTTCTGATTGGCTAACGTGGCTTTACAGTTAGGTTTATATCACCACCTGCTGGTGTAGCATGCTCTTGACAGTGTTTAATGGCTTGTTTTTGCGTTATCATGTGGACTGAGGTGTTGTTTTTTTAAACGCAGGAGGGAAAAACTGTGTGGACATGGCCTCCAACTCCAGAAATTAACTTTGTTTTGGCCTGATTGTGTTTAAATGGCATTGAACCATGCAGTTTGTTATACTATAAATCTATACAAATAGCTCTCCAATTGCAAATCACAGTAACTGTGTCCCCCATAACTTTTTACTTAACATTAAAATCTGTGAGTGCGCATCGCAAGAATTCCAGTCAACTCGCTCCGTGTCCAATTAAAACAAAAATATTTCACATGTTTTCTTCATGTAAATTCTTCCTTTAATCCAAACTCGTTAGTAAATAAAACAAAGAAAAGAAAAGAAACCAAATATAATCTTAAATCCAAAATATCACGGATGCGAGTTGACTGGAATTCTTGCAATGCGCACTCACATTAGTAAAGAAAACTGTGCGACTCCACTCTATTTCCTATAAAGAACGCACAACCGCCTCACAGTCGCAATTCGAGTACAATTTTTACACATAACAAATTTCAAGGTAAATATAGAGAATATCTACAGTATATAATTAGTAAACACAAAGAAAGAAAGTTACAATCAAAACACAAATATTAAAATACAGAAACACAACACATAATTGTGAATTAGGCTCAAAATTAGGCTCCTACAATATCTTTCATTTCACTTTCCAAACTCTATTGATCTATAAATCTGGATTAATCAGTCACAGATTAGGTCTGGTTTCACTCAAAACCCATTTTGACAAAATGTGTGGTTCATTTAGATTTTGTTGGTCAATTTGAGAATATGGATATTGCTTTGATATATTAAGATTTACATAAAATGTCTTTCTTATAGAGCATAAAAGGAAGATATTTTGAAGAATATTGGATCCAAATCTAAAATGTCTTCTTTCAAAATATCTTCTTTTTTTGTTCCACAGGCATTATCATCAGTGCAAAAAAAATGAATGAGGAGGATTTGGTTATATCACACTTTATGTTTGGATTTACCAACAAAGAAATGTCGGCTCATCTGCATTATTATTAGCATCCGGACACTGCAGCATTATATGTAGGGAATTGAAAGATACAGACAGACATTCAGGAAATTGCCGCTTTTGTGCAACTGAAATTACAACCAGCATCCTGGAATAGTGAGATCAGTACAGATTTTCTGCAAATATGCCTCTCCTGAAACATGCATGTAAATACACACATTAAATATATTTACACATTGTAAAGTGGGAAAAATCATGCCGAAATGTAGTGTTAAAAATAGAATCTAATTGCACGTTTAGTTTCACCATATCACGTGCTAATGTATGAATGTGCGACAGCACTGCTGTGTTTAGTATGAGGCTCTATGAGGAACAGAATCCCAGTCCCAATATCTATATATCTCTAGTAAGAAGGCAAAAACAAAAAATAACAGAAAAGATTTGTCTTGTATAGTTTGGGTTGGTCTGAAAAGAGAATGCAGGGCAAATGGATGGCCTTCACACCTCTTAATGAGCTTTTAGCACCTCATTTTAAACCCAAACTCATCATAAAATATTTCACAGCCATTAGTTGAGCATGCATTAGAGTCAAAAGCTGAAGATAACAATGGATAGAGACAAACACACACCAACTGCATCAGTGTACAAGTAATCATATTCATTTAACATCATATCTGTGGAGACGGCCACCATTCAACCCGAAAGAAGTCAAGTAACCATTTCAATAATGCCGAAGCTCTTCAGTTAAGCTAAAGAAAAATTGCAAAGTGTCTCTTTAAGGCTGCTGAGAGGCTTTTTTCCCCCCATAGTTTGAGCATGAAAGATTTACACCTCACTTTGTAAGGATGAAATTCCCTCAGCTAAATCATTATAGCACAAAAGACAACGATTGCCTTTTCACACTGAAGTTGAGATATTCCTGTACTTAAAGCTTCTTCAACTCTTGAATAATCACATTAAAAATTAAAGTGATGGGAAGGAATATCTAATTGTTTGGACATTGAGTTGAATAATGGAAGTCTGTCAGATTAATTGGGGTTGGTTTTTAATTTTAAATAATTTATAATTTAATAATTTGGGAATACTTTATATAGAACGTATTAAACTTCTGTGCGAAGTAATAAAATTACAGTTTTTTTTCTGCATAAAGAAAAAAGTGATGGTTTTTCTTTTATTTATTTATTTCTTATCTCCTTATGTCGCTATTAAGCACACTCTCAATTTATTTTTTTCCAACATCCCATCATTTTTAAATCTTGGCCTCTACCAAATGGTACCAGAATCCATACATGGTTAGATATATGGCTTTGATTTTATAAAACATAAATAGAAGAGTTTTTATGGCTCTGTTTGTTCAACTTTGAGAGAGAGAGAAAGAGAGAAGTAACGTCAACTAGTGGCACAATTCCCAGTAAACTGTGTCCTGTGTGCATTTTATTATCCCAAAAAAAATCTATATAGCCTATTTGCGCATGATTTCGATAGATTTTCTAATCTGGCAACATTTTATAATGTCATCGGTTTAGAGAAGGATAGCATTGTTGAATTAAAATTCAATTGGAAGTGTGTATGTACTGTAGTGTGTTGGCGCCCTAGCCGAAAAATAATATCACTTGGATTTTTCTCTTGCCAGCTAACGTTAACTGTCAGTGTCCCCGTGTGAGGCAGTGAAGCCAACCGACTCCTGAGTCAGTAGAAAGAAAACGCAGCTAGGGGTAATACTTTACACATATTTCATGGACCATAGACTGTAAAAGGATGTGCCATTCCTGATTTGTGAGAGCATAAGATGGCTGGCAACATTACATTTATAACGTTTTCGATTTGAATTTAGAGTAACGTTAACATTGTTGAATAAAACAATGTTAAAATCTCGCACTGTTACGATTTTTGAGATGTATTTTTGTGCGTTATTTTATTTACCACTTGGTTCTTTTCTTTTATACTGCAGCAAAGAGACCTCAACAACTGTTCCAGGTACATAAGTTCCAGTGGCTACATGATCTAACACTCTCAGAAAAAAAAATTTGTCACTGGGGCTGTACCTTTTCAAAAAGTAAACTTTTGTAGCCAAAGGCTGCATGTTGGTACCTTAGTGGTACATATTAGCACCTAAAATGGACATATTACCACCTAAAAAGGACATATTAGCACATGAAATAGACATATTAGCACCTAAAATGTACATATTAACACTTAAAATGTACATAATAGTACCTAAAATGTACATATTACCACCTAAAATGTACATATTAGGACCTAAAATGTGCACATCAGCTCCTGAAATGGACATATTAGCACCTAAAAAGTACATATTATATCCTAAAATGAACATATTAGCACCTAAATGTACATATTAGCTTCTGAAATGGATATATTACCACCTAAAATGTACATATTAGCACCTAAAATGTCCATGTTAGCTCCTGAAATGGACATATTAGCACCTAAAATGTACATATTAGCTTCTGAAATGTACATA
Source organism: Cyprinella lutrensis (assembly GCA_027497675.1). Taxonomy (NCBI): domain Eukaryota; kingdom Metazoa; phylum Chordata; class Actinopteri; order Cypriniformes; family Leuciscidae; genus Cyprinella; species Cyprinella lutrensis. The sequence continues at coordinate 8,690,459 of JAOTRC010000018.1, forward strand.
TTAGCACCTAAAAAGCTAAAATGTACTTATTAGCTCATGAAATACATTACATTCACATACATTCACATCTGCATACTTCCTTCACATAAAGTATATTTCTTGTACGCCTTTGCCTCAAGAATCCACGGATAGATTGCACTTTTAAAAAATCTCCAAAAGTGTGGAATATATAATTGAGCTGATAAATGGGGATAAATTGCTGAGAAAATGCACATTCAGCAGTGTATTTGAAATCCTCTCAACCCTCCAGCTGACTGCCTCTCTCATAACGCTATGACTTGTATCAGTATGAATTATAAATGGCCAACACATTCCCCACGTCCTGCTTCACTCTGTGAAGACGACTTCGTCAGAATAAGACATTTTAGATGACCATTCCTTCATTCTGCTGACAACATTGATACACAGATACACAAATCTGCTATAAATTTGCACTGGCGCTTTAAAATGATATTCAAGCTGCCCTTTGTAGGTTATATTGATTAGTTCAGAAGCTAAAATGGGAGATCAACCACAGGACATCTATGTTTTCACATTCTCAATCATGTGAATACTGATAATCATACTCAGATGATCTATTTAATGCTGTAAAATTGGACATTGATATCTCGCCATCACTAAATAATAAACAATTTTGGTTGCACTTTGTTTTACAGTATTACTGTATGTGTACTTACCATAGACGGTACTTAACCAATGTACTGGTTGGGTTAAGGTTAGGTTTTGGGGTAGGTTCAGGGATACTACCTAGTTATTGTAATTTCTATATGTACATTGTATGTAGATTGAGAAAAGGGGTGTAAAATAAAGTGCTACTGACATTTTGTCTTTTTACACTTAATTGCATTTAGACTTTTGTGTCCTTTTCTCCTCCAGGATGGTGGGCTGCACTCCATTTGTGGTGGTCTCTTACTTCTACCTTTGGTTTGTCCCACCTTTTACCAATGGGAGGTTCATCTGGTATCTAGGCTTTTACTGTCTCTACCAAACTCTCATCACAGTAAGTATCCAGCAGAATTGCTTAGAGTTGCGCTATAAACTATTAATAGGTAGTGTCTGATTCAGTGTTGCTTCTCATGTTAATTTAATCTTGCTAAAAATGCATGTCAACAAAATTTAGTGTGGTTATAGCCCGGCCTCTTTGATCTCTGCATGGAGTTTTCCATGATTTATTTGTGTTTCTATCCTTTGTTACTATGGCTTGGCTCGTTCCGTCCTCCGTAATAACCCGCCAATAAGTGCCGGAGTGGGGAAGCCGTTCTGACCACATTGGTCTACGCTGTAATGAAAAGTCATTCTAACTACTTGATAAATACATGGTGCGACCTGCCCGAAACCACCAGAGAGGATAAATGCTGCTTTCCTCTTTTAGCGTTCTTCATTGTCTGTAAGCACAAAGCTGAGAAACACCAGTGTACATGTATACCGGTAGTTTACATGATTCTAATTAGTCCGTTTTTCATAATTAAGCTTTGGTTTGTGTTTAAACAAACAAATCTTCCAGCTACTCAGAATCAAAAACCCTAAATGGAAGTCAAATGGACAACTCTTAGTCTTCAGAAACAGAAGCCCTGCTGGGGAAGCACTCTGTAGTTAGATTTATTTTGGTAGCCGTTTGGGCCGTTGGTCTGCCGCAGAGCTGACTTGGCTTTCGTGAGAATTAGAAAAGCTAGTAGTGCACGCATGCAATGCAATGTGTAAGCAAGTTCAAGGAAGGTTTGACAAATATTGATTTTGCACCGCACATTTATCAGTAGCTTACACAGAACAAGTTGTTCTTAAAATGAATAGCATTGATTTATGTGTAGTTTTTATTATATACAACCTAATATAAATGGGAATGATGATAGTTATGAAACCACCGATGCTGTAAATCATCATTTTGCTTGCCTTTTTTTAGATCATCACTTATGAGAGCGCACAGAACTCTCCATACTGTAATAATATAACATAAAGCTTCCAATTAGAACCAAAAATAATTTTATTGCCTGAACCATAGATGGTCCTATTTAACCTCCATGAGAACTTTTTACTATCTGGCTCTTTATAAAAACCATAATTAAAAAAACCTAGAAACCAAAACCTGGTCTGAAGAAACTATAATACAGACAAAATTGAACCTTTGCTCAACGTAGAGCGCAGCAAAAACTTTTAGAAAATATTTTTTTTTTACATTAAGCATATATTTATTACATTTTATTTATTTTTTTGTACAATTATGTTTAGCATTTTCATTTTTTTTTGTGCAATTATGTTTTGCATTTTCATAAGACATTTATTCCAGTGTTCAGTTTCCATCTTAATCACTGTTTGTCTTGTGTTTTACTCTTAATCTTGCAGTGTTTCCATGTGCCTTATTCCGCCCTGACTATGTTCTTGAGCACCGACCAGCGAGAGAGAGACTCTGCTACAGCTTACCGTAAGCTTACAGCGACACAGACAACAATGTTCATCTTTAAACCCATGTTTGGATTTGCTCTAGATAGAATATTAACATCTGATTTCATTGTGCTCCAATAATCCTAAAATGAATACTTGCCAAGTGCTTACTGTATGTTTGAGAACTGCGTTTGCATGTAGAGAACGACTGACCTCTTTTCTGCATGCATATGTGCAGGTATGACGGTGGAGGTGCTTGGGACGCTGGTCGGTGCCGCTATTCAGGGTCAGATTGTAGCGAGCGCACACACTCTGAAGCACTGTCCGCATCGCAACCTGACGACTGGTCACCTGACAAATAGCAGTGGCACAGAGGTCGTCAGATCCCTGGCGCTATCACAGGACTTCCTGCATGCTGTACGTGTCACAGTCACAGTTGATTAAAACTCACCTTAAAGGGTTACTCCACTTTTTGTGGGAAAAACTCTCATTCCTGCGTAATAATCAAGAAACTTTACTGCCGTACCATGAGTTCAGCAAGCGTAATGTTATGACGCAGCGCCTGAAAATAGAAAAAAAGTAGGAAATAAAAAATAGGAAAAATATCGAAACACTTTGAACATATTTTTTTTTTTTTGAAAAATGCTAATGGTCTTGTGTGCTTCAATGATGTATGCTAAGCTAAGCTAAAAGTGGTACCGCCAGAATCGGTGATCGGCTGAATGGATTAAAAAATGGTAAAACTCAATGGTTTAACTCTGGGGGAGTTGTAAAATGAGCCTATTCCCAAAAAAAGTGGAGTATCCCTTTAAAGTGCACTTGTGAACCATTGAACTTAAAGGAATATTTCACCCAAAAATAAATAAATGAGTCCATAATTCACACACCCTCAAGTCATCCTGGGTGTATTTGACTTTCTTCGTTCAGCCGAACACAATGTGAGTTATATTAAAAAATATCCTGGCTCATCCAAGCTTTATAATGGGAGTGAATTGAGCCTGAGATTTTGAAGCTCCAAAAAGCGCATCCATCCATCATAAAAGTAATCTATACATTAATAAAGGTATTCTGAAGCGAATCGATGGGTTTTTGTACGATTTTTTTTTTAAATAAGCCTTTATTCATTTTTTAAAAAGATTTAAAACTTTATGTACTATAATCACTGGCTTCCAGCAACGGTCGAATGCACGTTCACGAGAGACTCAAGACGGACTTTTCTATATGCAGATGAAACTCAAAAAATTTGAATATTGTGCAAAAGTTCATTTATTTCAGTAATTCAACTTAAAAGGTGACACACCTTAGACTCATTACATGCAAAGTGAGATATTTCAAGCCTTTATTTGTTATTATTTTGATGATTATGGCTTACAGCTTATGAAAATCCAAATTCAAAATTCGAATATAGTGAAAAGGTTGTCATAGATCTAATCCCTAATCATCAAAAATTATAACAAAGGCTTGAAGTATCTCACTTTGCATGCAATGAGTCTGTGTAATATATTAGTGTGTCACCTTTTAAGTTGAATTACTGAAATAAATGAACTTTTTTCCATATTCAAACTTAATTCAAGTTTCATTCATTAAACCTTTGTTGAAATATTCAAATATAATATAATGTAATATGCTTTGTTATTGTATATGCATTAGGGGAAATAAAGTAATTTTCCATGAAATCGTCAATCATGATTTCATCCAACCATGCATAAACCCTTCAAAACTTAATGAGGAATGGATTTCTAGAGCTTGACCTTCGGAGGATCGATTTATATTCATCAGAGTCCTCAGAATCAATAAATGAATGTGCTTGTTTTGGGGGTGTATAAATCTATTTTGAGCCGACAGCCACTGAGCTCCATCATGTCAGTCAAAACCGACTTGTGAGTGAACCGACAGGCTTGGCTTGTGGATGTGGCTGAGGGTTTCCATAGTGGAAACCCATGATGGAGAAGCATGAAGGCCCACAGCTATTTGGAGCTGGACTGCAGAGCGTCTCTCTGGTTAAAGCTCTCCAACACGCACCGTGTCACTGCGCATTCTTCTGTGGCCGGGCCGAAATGCGGTGAGATGGAAGGGTGCGCCAACCGCCTCCTCTGGAACGGCTCTTTTGATTTGGAACAATAATGAAGTGCTTACCGCGGTCCGTGGAAAAATAGCAAACAATTTTGAGGTTGTTTAGGGCAGAGCAGTTCCTGTTTGGGGGAAGTAGATTGAAAAGTTCCTCTTTTCTGGGGTTGCACCTAATTTGAGCATACAACACGACGTCTGAAGCAGCCGCTAACGTTACACCCAAATTAATATGAATTTGGACCATGACAGCCATGTACTGGAATAAAACTACAACCAAAGAGAGTAGTTCACGTCTAAAAAACATTTGCTGATAATTTACTCACCCCCATGTCATCCAAGATGTCCATGTTTTTCTTTATCCACTCGAAAAGAAATGAAGGTTTTTGATGAAAACATTCCAGGATTTTCTCCATATAATGGACTTCAAATGTGAATTAAACAGTTCAAGGTCCAAAAGAGAGATTCTGTGAAGCTTCAAAGGGCTTTAAACGACACCAGACGATAAATAAGGCTCTTATCAAGCGAAACTCTCTGAAGTTTTATAAGCACAAATGGTCGCCTTGCTCTGTTCTGCGATGCGCGTTCGTGACGCTCCTGTTCGAACTCGTTCATCAAAATGAACAAATCTTTTTTTCGAGTCATTTGGTTCATTCAACGAACGAAGTGAACCAAATGACTCTTAAAAAGAATCGTTCATCGAACAGAGTTTTTTTTTTTTTCGTTTTTCATCAAAAACCTTAATTTCTTTTCGACTGAAGAAAGAAAGACATGGAC
>JAOTRC010000018.1:8706075-8716502 GCA_027497675.1 Cyprinella lutrensis
AAATAGGCATAAAGCTTACACATTTACCCAAATTATTATATGCATGTTTAACCGAAGCTAATTTGGGTGGGTTTGTCCCATCCCCAATGTCCCTTTTCTTTCTTTTATGGCCCTGACAAGAACATTGATCTCCTCGGCTGCGAACTGATGCTGAAGCGCTTCTGGTAAATGCGCCGTTAAAATAGAATTGCGCCGTAGAACAAGCGCACCTCGTTCATCACGCTCTTAAAGAGAATGTGATATGACGCTCTTATTGGTTTATTTCTGTTACGCCCAAACCACACCTATGAATAATGAAGCTATTTCAAACCAACCCCTTTTAGATTTGCGCCAGGCGCAAGAGGCATTATCCCGCCGGGAAAATAGCAACAGCGCTGGGATCCGCCCACAAAGTTACTTGCGCTTTGCGTTTTGACACTTGCGTTTCAGATCGTTAAAATAGGGCACTCTGAGTTCGTATTTCACTGATTTTATTCTGAAAACGTCTAGCTGTACACTTACAAAGTTCTCAATGCTTCGTTTTGCATGTATAGACCCTCATTATGCTACTGTGTTAGTGTGGGGCTATTTTGAGCCTTGTTAGTGGTATAAACTAGCGATTTCTTTTTACTTATTCAATGCCCCCATTACTAGCATTACACGCTAAACAGTTTTAAGAGATAGAACTCTTTACATTCAATTATCATGAAACCAAAACTCAGAGACCAGTTGACTAGGTACCAATGTTTTATGAGACCAAAGGTTCTCCTTTAAACTATAATTGCTGATATGATCAGGAGGAATTTGATTTCTCTGAAATGATCATACCAAATAATAAGTGAGTCAGATGCATTTCAGTACATTTCACAGTCCACTAACACCATCTCTCACATCTGTGAGGCTCCTATTAGAGCGCTGCCCCTGAGAGCTAGAAGTTTGATCCATCTCTATGTCCTCATCTGCTGAGATTACACTTTAAAACAGCTTGCGAACACCAGCGCTCTTAATTTCAACATATCTCATTGCTGGTCTCTGTCTCAGTAAAGTGCAGCAAACGCCTCCACACTCTGTGGGTTTAAGGAAGACATTCAGTGCTGTGATGGAGGAGCTGAAGAAGAATCTATTTCTCTTATAACATTTTTACAAGTGAGCACTGCACTAGGTTTACTCTAACAGATGTGATGTGTGGGCAGCTTGTGATATGATCGGAAGTGTAACGGCTACTGTACACTTCACACAAGAGATGTTGGCAATAGAGCAGACTTATTTTTAGACTTAGGTGAGAAAAACCCTCTCGTCCTTCAGTTTAAGGTTGAACCCAAAAGGTTTCTTTTTTATCTTTTTTGGGCATGTCAGACTTTCACCTTCACACAAACAAAATTAGCTCAATTGTGTCTTTACAAATGTAAAGTATACAGGTGCCTTTATTTTAACATCTAAATAATTTGTCTTCTCCCCACATCTCCTGAGAAGTATTTAAAAAACTAAAAGGCTGCAGCAGGTGTTCAGAAAACGGAGCGTATTCCCTCCCTCGGAAATGGGGATTATTTCTGCTGCTCGGAGGTTTCGACTTCACGGAGAAGCTGCAAATCTCATGTACTCAGTGAATGCAATTTGTAAAACTGATTACTGGGCAAAAGCGTACAAAGAAGGAAAGACTCAAGTGATCACTTGGAGAAAGCAAAGCAGGTCTCACTTGCACGTCTGCGAACAGGTTCAAGTTTCATATAGTCCGCGGTCACAATAAGCCTCTCCAGCCAGAGCCAATAGCACAGTATCATAACACAATAAAAGAGATAAGAGCTTTTCATGCCAACTGATTTCAGCCTCCTGCTCAACCAATAAACGCCCCAATTTAGCAAGCAGGCAACATTTCCAAAATGGACCAAAGATTTGAAAATGTCTTTATCAATACAGACAGGTGCCAAAAATGAATGAATCAATAACATCTATTTATAATATAAATCTAAATAAATGGACAGTGAATTCATGACGCCAAATCAAAAGCGAATAATAACTAATTGGTTGTTTCTCAATCTTAAATCGGTTGTTGTAATGTTACTTGGAGTTTGTTTTTGCTCTGTAAAGTTCTGTGACTTGCGGGAGCAACACTTACTTAATGACTAACGTTACCAAACTTCAAAGCAGAACCTCCATAGAGCGATTAATAATTCACAAAGCCAGACAAATAAATAAACATTGAGGGTAGAGAGGAAAGAGTACTGGTTATTTTGGCTCATTAAATATGACTCACTGTGGAATGTGAAAAACAGGGTAGGGATGATGAAATGAAAGCAGCGATGAAATTCACCATTTTGGCAAAAATATTTGCTTGTTTAACAGAGTGAATATTTGATTTTGATGTGTAGAAACTCTGTTAAATATAAAACTGTTACACAGAGGTATTCGAGAGGATTAACTTCTTAATTTAAACATGGAATATTTCCAAAACAGTCCTGCAAACCAGACTTCTATCAACATGTCTGGTGAACACTGTATGAATTTTGCACATTGGCCAGAAACATAAGTCTAAGCTGCAAATACTGTACATCCTTGGCAAATACATTAAAACTGTTACAGTTATTCATGTTTTACAAAGGCGGTAAAAATTCCAGTATAGTGAAAGACGCAATGTCTGTGCCATTTAAGAATATTATTATTCAGATAGCTATAAATATGTTGGCAGTGTAACTCTAATTCAAGCTTCAACTTTGTGCAAAGCACTGGATGCTTTTTAGCAGTGTCTATTAAAGTTAGTGATAATCTGCTTAGAAAAGCATAATAATTACATGACATAAAACTGGATAATTACATCCCTTTATTGCATCCCTGCACAATACAATATGGCCAAAACAAAATGGCCCCTACAGTCACCAGATCTCAACCCAATGGAGCATCTTTGGGATGTGGTGGAACGGGAGATTCGTGCCCTGGATGAAATCTCCATTAACTGCAAAAGCTTTTGGACTGAATGAACTGAAGTCTTATATAAAAGGGAGGATAATCAACACAACAGGGAACAGGTGTGGAACTCAATTAACATAAAAACTAACATCCGTTTACCAGACAAAGTTGTACTAAAAACTGAGAAGTTTTAATTCGGGTTTTTACTTACAGATGATAACATTTTCAAAACTTTTCAAAACTTTATAAGCGCTGTGTTATGCATGCCAGTTGGCGATATCACTCAATGAAGAAAAGCTTTGAACATTATAGATGGAACAATTAATATGCATGTGCATGACATCAAATTCGCGATGTCTCAAGTTTACAAAGTTGCTTTCAAAAACTTGCATTTTGTTAACTGTTTTCAAATGTTTTCAGGCCCTCAAAATGCATTGCTGTGGAAATGAAAGGCCAAAAAGTTTTAGTTGAGGAAGCAGTGTCGTGTAAACACCCTCTAAAACACAATGAACGTAACACACTCCTAACAATAGCATTGTATTATTTTACTTTGATATATTAGTAATTAATAGTAGCCTACTACAGTCAATGTATAGGATACTTTTAATCGAATACATTATATCTAATAGTTCTCACAACCAAAATCGTGGGATTTGAGACAGAGACATCTAATGCTTAAAAGAGGAACAGGACACCGAAGTGTGTCGTATTCATGGAAAGTGCAGTGCTAATTGCTGTTTGTACTGTTTTTCTGAATTTGTGACCGAGCGCTGGTCTTGCCCTGTGTGCTAAAGGCCACCGACTTCTCTTTTCCCTTCTCTGCCCTTTACAACAGGTGCCACAAAGGGGTCTGCAAACAAAAATCAATTAGAGACTTCTTGATGGGGAATTCTGACATTTGCACTAGATGGCTGAAGCCAAATGCCATTGTGCTTATCCAGAGAGAAGAACTGATATAACGTGACTGTATACTGCAATCTTAAAGAGATAATTCTCCACGAAATGAAAATGCTCATTTAGTCACGCTTATGTTTTTTAAACTCACAAAGATTTTTTTTAGATAGGTTTGGAACAGGGTGAGGGCGAAGTATTTTGGGGGGAAATATCCATTTAATGAAACTGATAGATTGTTGGCCAGTACCTGTCATTTAAATAACACCCTGTTTCTTGTGTGTTTTATATGCTTTTGTAATGCCATATCGTTTGCAGAAATATATCGTAAGCTGAAATATTCGAGTTTGCAGGAGGTTTTGACTGTCCTCACAGAAAAGCATATCTCTAAGAGGATTGCTTTCAAATGGTACTCTCTGAATTCGGTCTGTGCAGATAAAAATGCTCTTTGTTTGAGTGGTGTAATTGAAAAAGTTGAAGATTGTGACATGCAGTGTTTACTTAGGATCTAGTGATAGTGTATATTTTGTTCTCTTTCCAAAACTATGCATTTTTGATTTTCCAAGAAAGCCAATACATAATGTTTTAGTGGTCTAGCAATTTTAGTGGTTTAAAATTGTGCATATAAATATCCAGGAATGTTTAATTATAAAAAGTACAAGGTTTATTAATAAACAACCGAACCTTAAAGTTTAAGTGGAATGGGAAAAACATAAATTCTGATTTCGCCTAACTGTCTCTCCTTCTGATCAGGGTTACAGTCAGTGACCCTAACAGACATATCATGCTAATGAGCACTTTTACTGCACTGACATTACCACACACAGTTGTGGTTGTTAACTATTAATAATAACATGTGTTACATCAGCCTGTAGTTAATTTAAAAGCCCTTAATTAAGAAAAATGAACAGGGTGTGAGTGGTAAAAACATTTCTCTCTCTCAACTCTCAAGATAATTTGCATTTTAAATGTATCAGCAGTGGACTAATTATATAGAATGTTTAGTCAATCATACATATTCAAGACAAGCAGTGTAGTTCTTTAAAACAACAGCATTCAAAAAAAGATTTGAAACTGAAATAACAGAATGTGCGCTTCTGATTTAAACAAGCCTTCGTCGTCTAAACCACTTGATTGAAAACTAGTCTTACTATTACAGCTATCGAGATTAACGAATCGTGAGTTATTTTCAAAGTATTTAGATCTACTCCCATCACATAAATTGTTGCCGTGATGAGCATTGAGCAAGCAGAGGACAGTCTGTTGATCGCAAGAATGAAGATCTTATCATTGCACCATAGTTTCTTCACTCTCTCTAATGCTTTCACCAATGCAAAAATGATGATGTACATACAGTTAGAGCTTCGTTGCGCAGTGTAACGTGCGTCATTGGTTTCATAACGAGTTGTCCAGATAAGCTCATGCTGCGTGGAAAGATTGTTCTCTGATCGCTTTCTGAATAATTTGTTCACAATTTAAATAAGATTATTTTCATTCTACTAAAAGAAACGATGTGAAGTTGATATTTTAGTCACTGGCTTGACTAACTGATGCATAAACTGTATTGAACGATTTTGAGAAAGATTACCTGTCTGATCTTGAACAACTAGGCTACACATCAGAAATTGTTGCTTGGTAACTCGATCGATTTTTTTTCAGACGTTCATCGAGGCCTCCATGATGGCCGCGCATCCGGGTTACCACCCAGAACGTGACGTCGGTAAAAACCCTCTACAGGGTCATTTGTACAAAATACTTACACTGACTGATGGATAGGTTTAGGGGTGGACCATCATGCTTATGCTTAGTTTTTCTTCCTAAAAACACGTTTCCTTTCAGTCACATCATACAAATCCGAATGAAACCTCAACCTCGTAAAATAATTTTCTCATGAAATTGGGTTGGATGTTTCCTTATAATTGTGTGGTGGTCTGCAACTATCCAAAGTTACTCTGAATCCCTGGGGATAACGTTTCAAATCAAACTTGTGTTAATGAGAAGTGACAGTGTGCAGCACAAACTGTAATGCAAGCAAATTAAAACCCAAGAGAAATGCAGTCTTTTATAACAGTCTGTAAGAACAATGATATCAAATGGACATAACACAGCCCACAGATACAGCTGTATGCTTGCATATAGTGTGTGTGTTTTTCCCACGTTCCTGCTTACCACAATTTTAAGCCAGAACAGCCCAGGAAAACACTTTTATAAATGTATTCTGAGTATAGACTGTTAAAAACAGAACATTATGCTTTAATATTACAGGGTAACCATAAGCGTGATTATAGACAAACACAAAAATGCAAGATTTTTCGAAGAAAAAAGGCCAGGTAACTGAATCATACAGGATAAAGCTTTTAGAGTGAGTCTCATAAAGCCCTTTAGAGACAAGTTTTGTCAGTGTCATTACAATGATAGGCCAATACAGTACAGGCACATGCTATTTGGAAGAGCAAAGAATTGCTAGATCTAAATCTTAATTAATTATTTACATAAATGCAAGATAAAAATGATTTTCAATTGCTCTCGGATAATTACATCCATTATTTTACCCAATATAGCCATTTTACAGTGAATTGATGGGAGTCTGAAATATTCCAACTCCATCAACAATGTTTCTTTTCATCTCCTTATAATTGATACTCTCAAGCATGAACTCAAATCTGAAATTAAAATATCTATACACGCACAGCCATTATGTTGTATTATTGTGGCATTTGAGTCTGAATAGGGTCATTTTGGCAAGAGTGAAATTTTTGTCTTACACAATCACAGACTGAATTTAATAAAATAATATTAATAGTGCTGCTGTCAAACAATTACAATATTTAATCGTGATTAATCGCATTATAGTTAACTCGCAATTAATTGCACATTTTTATATATTCTAAATGTCTCTTGATTTATTTTTGTCCTATTATTTTTTTTCTAATTTTATTGCTCTTATCAACATCCAAAAGTGGATCAGCTTGCTTTGTGGAAATGTTTTTTTTTTATTGAAAACAACATTGGCATTCTGTGTTAAATTTCACACTAACATTCTTACTTGGAGCAAATAATCTCTGACACAATGTAACACTGTAAAAGGGTGAAAGAAATTCTGACGAGGTCCTGATATTGACGAGGGGACGGAGAATTCGCATCAGCTGGTTGTGTGTGCTTAACACACAGATTACTTTGGTCTCTTGTAAATGGAACCATTTGGCAACTTTTTAAAAGTAAACTTTCTATTCAGAATCTTATTGGCATCCATTTCGTCTCACGCTCGCCATCCACTCATAACATAACGTTAACCATAACTATTTGGCTGGCTCACAAGCCCAAACAAGTGTGTGCGGCGTGCCTGTTGCATAAGCAAAGCATGTAAAAAAAAAACAAAACGACAAAGTTTGCTAGCCCAAAAAGACTTAATTAATCACGCGATAAAAAATAAAGGCCGTTAAAATGGGTTTGCGTTAATGCCGTTAATAACACGTTAACTGACAGCCCTAAATAATAATAATGAAAATGTAATTATAAACTATAACCATTGATTTGTTACCTTTATAGGTATCATGAATGTATCAAATAGTTAGGATTGCAAGGCCTAAATGTAAGAATTTAAAGTGACAGTTGAAAACATCATCATTTACTTACCCTCATGTCATTCCAAAACTGTGCAATACAAAAGAAAAAAAAAACGTCTATTTTTTTTTCTGTACAAAGAAAAAACGTTGGACCCCCCTTTACTTTCATTGTATGGAAAAAAAAAATCCTACTGGTTTGAAATGACATGACGGTAAATAAACGATGGAAAAATTTCAACTTTTAAGGGAACTATCCCTTTAACAAAACCCCATATTGACTACACAAACCCACTACTCCTACACAACACAGCTCTGATCCTACTGACAGAAAAGTTCATTTCAGCCCTGGCCCTCTAAAGCTCGGAAGTTTCTAGAACTTTCTTCATTCAAACTTTGTCTTTGGAGCCAAAGTATTTCGGGTTTCAAAGAAAACTGACCACAAAATTTGACAACATTTATCCATTTTCGCAGTGTGCATTCATTAGCGGTAGTTATTTGAATCTGAGAGACGTACGTATAGGCATTAGGGCCCAGCTTGGGTGGATAACGAGGACAAAAATCTCAATTAAGGAGCCGAGGCAAAGGGGACCGCAGGAGATCAAAACTCTGTGATGGCACTTTTAATGATGGCAACCTTTGACCTATGAATACGAAGCGCTCTGGGCAAAATGGCCCTCTCAGCACAGCTCTGTGGGCAGCAGACTTTACAGCCACCTCCTGCTGAGAAGAAGGGCCTTCAGTAGGAGGGGGGGGGTGGGAGTTCAACAAGTTTAACTTCGGAATGAATAAGATATTCATTCAATTTGCTTGGCTACTCTCAGGCCTTGGTGAATTTGAGCTCTCAAATCCGTGTTGACCATTTGGAGGTCCCAGAGCTTGTTTTAATTAACACTAATCATACAAGTCTCGGAGACTTATTTGACTCTGTTTACTGTCACAGCATGACAAAAGAGGGTGCGGTAGAGATGATTTGTTCACATACTGAGAAGGATAGAGAGCAAGGAGAGGCAATGGCATACGGGGTAGAACACATTTCAACATTAAGCTGCTCAATTGCAGAAGTTTTTGTGAACAAACAACAGCGAAAGAACTCCAGTAATCTAATGAAAATTACTCATCCGGTTCATCATTTGTTGGATATAACCTGGTACTCCATAGGAATTTCAGTTGCTGTAACTGCCCTCTGATTGCATTAAAATGTCTTTTTGTCCTTTTGAAACATTTTCAAGGGTTTTGCAATGGGTTTGAAGTTATTTGCTCCTGAAAAGTTCCTGAAACCTTTTCATCTAGCAGTGCCAGTGCTGCCGAGAAAAGAAATTGCTCCCCCACTTCATATAAGTACTGTCTGCAAACCACGGTTCTGTTTAAATTGATTGCATCTTGTCAAAAAGAAAACATAGGGGAGAGCGGGGCACAGCCTTAAACATTTTGATTTTGGCTCTATCATTAAAAAATATTAAGTTAGATTCAACTTTTTTTACACAAGCAACATACACAACTCTGCTACAAACACTTTAAGTTTTATTCTAGGACATACCATTTTCATACTGTTGGCTCAGCACAGTCTCATCCCAGGACGTCATAGAACTGACGTCTGGGGACGTCTTTTGACCATACGTCAACATCCGCCTTTTTATACGTCGGTTAGATGTTGTTATCGGATCCTAACCCTACCCCAGACCTAAACCTACCCCTAAACCTACCCAGTCACCTAACCGACGTTAAAGGTAAAGCGTCAGTTGTATGACGGCCCGGGATCATCATGTGACCGACGTTTAAGGGTACCCTAAAAAGGCGGATGTTGTAGTATGGTCAAAAGACGTCCCAAGACGTCAGTTATATGACTTCTTGGGATGAGACTGTGTTAGTTGGCTTCACTTTTGAGGGCTTGTGCGGCACCCTTGGTTGTGCCACGTGCTCCCCTCGAAAAAGACCTTTGCATCTCCAAAGGTAAGCTTTCAGCTATCCCTGATGCACTATAACACAGCACTATTTCAATCCTTCCATTTAACAGAACTCACAAAGAACGCCTGTTTCAAGGGATCTTTAGATCTGAAATGACAAATTTCATCTTGGATTATCCACAAGAACAGCACAAACCCTACAAAGAGTGACACAACCACTGTGGCCATTGAAAAATTCAAAGATACAGAATTAACTGAACCAGTCAGACAGACTGACCTGAGGGAAGTTCACTGGTAGATCAGTGGCGAACTTATTCCGCTGTTTGTGCATGGAGACTGACTTCTTTGATGTCCATATAAATGTCAGGAAGCCAAAAGGGGTTGCTAAATATTTAAGATGATCTTTAGAATCTTTGAATCGGAGTGTTGGCTTTGTCTTTCACCTCTCAGATCTAAGCATATGGAGAAGAACTTTGCCCTGTCAGGCTGAAAGTCCCTTTATCTATCTCCGAACCGAAGAAGGGAACTTGGACTCCTGTCGGTCTGTGGAAGGGGTCACCGCTACAATATTACATCTGAAAGTGAATATATTTGGGAAATGGCAAGCGCACTTTGTGTGGTTTCTGATGTCAAGATAAATCAATGGTCATTCGTTTAATCCTGATGTAATTATTCACCATTTAGGATGAGAAGAGCTGTACTTGTGAGTTTGTTGCCTGCATAGGAAATAGCTGCCTGGAGGCATGACTAAAATGACCACAAATTGAACTGACTTTCCTTAAAGTGACTTTGACTGAGTGTACTCATGAAACGTGTATACATAGGTGAAGACAAGTGAGAATAACCACAAAGCTTTACATCGACAATAACAGATCATCAATGCTGTGCTACTAGTTCTTCAGGGTCAACGATTTAAGCAGTAAGAAAGAACCAGAGAGCCTATTTAGGAAGTAAACTCTAAAGATATAAAAACAAGATCGATACAGGTCACCAAGACCTCCTTCTTAAGCCCGGAACACACCAAGCTAACGCCAACGAACTAGCGCTGATGAAAGCCAACTGTGTTGTCGCCTCTCGTCGAGGTAAAAGCTGCACTTGAACACAAAGAGAGAACTACAGGCGACTGTCAGCTAGAATGTGCATTCTGCGCCTGCGTGTAATGAGCCAACTGTCTATTTCTGCA
>JAOTRC010000018.1:8744714-8756927 GCA_027497675.1 Cyprinella lutrensis
AAGGCTAATATTGACGTATGGTCAAAAGACGCCCCAAAACGTCAGTTATATGACTTTTTGGGATGAGACTGTGTTATAAATACATATTGCACTTCCCCTATGGTATACATATAGCACATCCCGAATGGTATCCAATGGTATACTGTCTGTTTTTCCTTTTGTCGGTCTGTTTGTTCTCCCTTTCCCCATGTCTCTTGCTCTTTTTAAGTGATTAAGAGCAGCGTTTGAGAGGCCACTTGACGGCACCCATCACCCTGTTGTTCCTCAAGTTTTAATGAGCACTTTAAACTCCCAGTGGAACCCAAATGAGCGATTCCCATTGGTAATTATTCCTAACACTGCCATGAATATGCACACAGAAGTCCCAGCTGGGCCCAACACTCTTTACATCTAAACTCTAACTCAAGCTCAGAAGTCTCACACTATTTTACCCCAGTTATACGCCATTTTAAATGGATGGGCAAACATGGCAAATGGCAAACACAGGGAATATGTAGAATCGTTATGTTTTTTTTGTCTTTACTACACATAGTGTCTCACCACACTTATAGCTGTGATTTTTATGCGCTTTAATGCCTGGTTCAAATTACACGATTTTTTTTGTCTGTTACGATAGTCACTGTGTCAGACTCCTAAAATCTTGTCTACGTCAAACGGATCGTCACACCCTACGTCAAACGGATCGTGCCACAATCGGGCTAAAATCGTGTAATCTGAACCAGGCATAAAAGTGGTGGACTTAGTCTAAGTCCACATTTTTAAAGAGGTAATGAACTGAGAAATCAAATTTTCCTTGAGCTTTTGACAGCAAAGAAATCATCATTTTATAAGAATATCCTGTAAGTTTCAGAACTGAAAACGACCTTGTTAGTCCAATAAAAGCTTTTATTGACACCAGCCTCTGCAAACGACTCATATGCAAATTTGCAAAACTGTTATCCACTCACAGCAGTGGGCGTTTACTTCCAAGTCTTCAATGCGAGACGCCCATAAAAATCGAGCGTTTTTGAGCTAGGCAAACTTGGGTAGAAAATAGCCTATTACTTATTCATTTTGATGTTTTTGAATGTAAAAACCAAGCAAACGTCATAAGTTGACCTCAGACAACAATATAAAAAAGGTTCACAACCCCTTTAACAGACACACATTCCTCTGTGTAATACTATACAAACACCTGTTATCATATGCCATTGTTTATTTAGGGAGACAAAGCTTCTCTAAGAAAAAAAGATCTTGTTTGTGATTGACTAACACAAGTTTTTTATGCATAGTTACAGATGTGCACTGTTTTGGTCAGCTATTTCTTTAGGTATTGTTCTTTTGACTTTCCTTGAATTTCTTTTCGAAACCAGTTAACTTCACATTTCATCATTTGAGATTTAATTCTGAATTTGTCTGTAACGGCATGAAGTGGGAAATTCACAAAATAATATTGTTCAAAATAAGAATGTGCATTAAGCCACTTAACCAGAGACCGATGTGCCATTAAGCGTAGGACAATTCAAGTCTATCAGGTAGAAACGGCAATTAACAGCACTGAGGAGGACACAGATCTCTGCTCATTTTCCAGTTGAACGAGCAGATACGAACAGTGTTGTGCTAAAAAAAAATCCTTGAAAATGTCAAGGCACAAATGAGATTTCATTAGCTGATGCTTTGTTTTTCTTTTTCTTCAGTATTTCACACTTTTCAAGCAGACATAAAAATACATTTGAACAAATCAGTCTGAGATTTGATTAATTGGGGTTTCATTTATTCAACATTGAAAACACATGTCCAAAAACTCCACTGTCTGGTCTGTCATCCCGAAATAATTGGAGTGGGTACAGATTTGTCGATGTTAATCTATTCTCTCAGTTATAAATCATCAGTTAAATTTTTGAATCGTTTGTTTCATCAAAAATAAACTTATTGATTTAAACTTAAAAAGTCTGGAAACCCGTTGGCTTAAAAATAAGTAAATAAACTTGATACGTAATTTAAAAAAAACTAGTTATTAATGTCAAATTCACACAATTTACATTTTTCAGTTAGCCTACATGAACTTAGTCCACATAACTTAATTTTTTCAATTCCGCATGGAGTTTGTTTACTTCAAGGGTTGGTATAATGTTCCTTTTTTACAATTTGTAAAAAGAGTCTCTGAGTGTGTTGGTGAAGTTTAGTTCAAAACACCCCACAGATATTTTTTTTACAACATGTTAAATTTGTCCCTTTTTGAGGGTCAGTAAAAACTAGGGCTGGGTCGATACAACTATCTCCCAATTCGATACAATCTTGGGTGCCGATACGATATGTATTGCGATTCTAAAAGTATAACGATTCGATATTACAGTATATTGCAATTTTTTTTAATACTAAATCATCAAGAAAAGTTAAATCATACATTTATAAGTGCAGAAGCACTCTTATTTTGATAACCCAATATCAATTCTTAAATCTTATAGTTTATGCATGAACAAAACTTTATATGTAGCACACCTGCCATTCAATACATTGCAATAGGTTTTGTGCTGTGATATATCAGAGATGATAAAAAGTATCAGCTTCCAAATTCTGTCAATTTTATTATGAGGTTCAAACAATAAATACCGTTTTGGCACTATTTAAAGGAGAAGTACATTTATGTTTTTTTTTACCCAGCCTTTCTAAATAACACCCGAGTTTGTCTGAGATGCGTATCAATTTCATCACATATTTCCAGTGAAAGCCGCAAGATTAGGGAAGCAGAAGAGCAAGAAACTCCTGTGAAAACCCTTTTCTAAAGGCTACAAACTCTTTTAATGACTGTGTGTTTTAGCGCTTGTGTGTCAGTGCAACAAACTTTATTGAAAAGAGCCATATGTGCATCTCTGCACCTGTGACTCATTAGCTGGAAAATCACTTTAAAATAAAAGTTTTCTCTGTGACAGAGAAAGTTGAATTTGAGTGATCTCCTATGTGAACTTAGAACAACTGTCTGAAGTTGCAGAACGCTGGTTCATGGAAGGGTGAGAAATGCTCGAGACCATAACGTCTTTGTCTATTCTCTCTGTACATTTCTATCTTTGTCTCTGTTGTGTCTTCAGATACAAGCGGTTTGCAGAGCATCTGGCACAGCTGGAGGAGGCAGAAGGGACCTTTGATCACTTCACACTGAGCTACCAGTTTTTCGGAATTCAGCGGCGGTCCGACAGCGGTCTGTTCCTTAGGGAATGGGCCCCGGGAGCGGAGGCCGTCTTCCTAACTGGGGATTTCAGTAAGCATCACCACAATCCTTTAATTCGGAGACCACTGCCTGTCACATTCAGGCGCAAACCCTTTTAAATGGATAGATCTACGGAGCAAAGTACAAACGGTTTATTGTTGCCAAGGAAACAGGCTTTAATTTTAGGCTGCTAATGCTTGAAATGCTCTTCGCGTTTGCAGGTTGAGAAATCTGCGGGGTTTGCATTGAGTGATGTATTAAGCCGTAATGATGTGCGCTGCCAATTGTGTGCTTGTCTGGATTGTTTACACGTAGACAGTACTGTTCTTTTAGAGACGTCAAGAGACAGAGAGGGAGTTGGACTGATGTTCTGTTGTTAAGTTTTACTCCATTAAAGGGGGATTTGGTGTCTGTTAGAGGCAGGGATCAAGATGAGGCTAAATTTCCCTCTAATCTTGAAGTAACAGGAACATATCCTGCAGTTTGCGATGTCTTGACTGCCTAACGTCAGCATTGTGTCTGAAAATGTAACCGATGCCCTGGTGGGAAAGCATATCCGATATCGATTGATTGGCCAATTTGACAAACTTCATCCTAGCTTTTATTACACAAAGAAAGGAAAGTCCTCCGTCGTATACAAACTCATAAATCTTTGTTAACTTTTCCAATCATTAAAGGTTCGCGAGAACACTCCGAATTTCCTAATTTTATGTTAATTTGAGGTCAGTGAAATTTTGTAATGTTTTTTATGCTCATTAAAGCTGCATTTATTTGATAAATATTTCAATTGAAAATAACCGTCTTCTAATTTTATATATTTTATAATGTTATTTTTTCCTGGGATGGCAAAACGTCTCAGGTTACGACTGTAACCATAGTTCCCTGAGAAAGGGAACGAGGCGTTGCGTCACCCAAAGCGTCGACGCATCGCAAGTTCCCTCGAAATTGAACTCAATTTTTTAGCATTAATCCAGTCTTCAGTGTCACAGGATCCTTTAGAAATCATTCTAATATGTTGTTTTGATATTTATTATGTATATATTTAATTACTTAATATTTGTATGGAAACTGTGATACTTTTTTTCTGGATTCTTTGAAATATAAACCTTTTGTAACATTAGAAATGCATTTTACTGTCACTTTTGATCAATTTGATGCAGCCTTGCTGAATAAAAGTATTCATTTCTATTAAAAAATATCTTAAATATCTTACTGACCCTTACCTTTGAATGGTATATTATTAAAAAGATCCCTAATATTGGCAAGTAACCAGTATGTTACTAAGTGTATTCTTAGACATCATTGTCACTCTTTTCAGAGCTAACGTGCAAGTGAGGCTCATGTGTACATAAACCAGTGGTCTTCAAACCTGATTTCCCACCATTCTGCACACTTTGTAAATATCTCCCTTATTTAGATCATCAGCTCATAGAGAGCTCTATGAACTGAACTGAGTGTGTCAGATACATACAACATGTGCAGAGTGATTGTTGGCCCCCAGGACCAGGATTGAAAATCACTGACATAAACAATACTGTGGGCACAATTCATTTAGTGAATTTCCCTCTTAGTGTCTTTACCATCTTCATATCCAGATGGTTGATCATGTGTGCATTAGGCATGAAACATGCATGAGGAAACTCTAATGTATAATGTTCAAAGCTTTCTGCTTCGGTGCTACTTGAATAACTGTCAGAGAGACGAAACGGCAGAATGTGTAGGAAGAGGGACTATGAGAAAAAAAACATCAGTGAATGAATTGAAGGAGAATGATTAAGTTTAACAAAGAGGATTGCAGTTAGTCGTTGCATGAGATTATAGATTTTGTGGTATTATACCACTATTTCAGTTTGTTTTTCTTCTTGTTGTTGTTGGTAATACTATTTTGTACAAATGTAGGGATTCTTTTCATAATAAAATCCTATTTTTCTAGACACATTTCAGGTCAAGCCATGTGATTTACTTAATGATTGGGATTCTTCTATTATTATTTTACTTCAGTTTTTCACAGTCTTTTGTGTTTCGTCAGATTCTTTGATTATATTTGTTGTTGTTGTAGTTCATCGTTTCAGTTTGTTTTTTTTTTCACCACTGTATGAGTTTTATGAAAGTACCTTTTATAAATGAAACGAAATGCTTTTGGTTTTAGTTTTTAGTGTTCGATAATAACTCCTATTTCGGTTGGCTTCTACAAACCGCAAACACTCAACATAAACCCTATACGCTGAGGGAGCACTGCTTGCATTTTGGCGGGATTCTTGCTTTTCACTATTCAATATTTTATTCTCTTTCTTTTGCTGAGAGCGTCTGTCTTTACCGTTTGTGTTTCCTTCACCTTGCGCTCGTGCCTGTGTTTTCTCACAACTGAAGCATCTCAACAAATCCTTCGCGCTCTGCCTCAGAGCTCCTTTTTTCCCTCTGAGAGGGTAGTTGTTGTTGGAAACTTTGAGTTGAAGTTGTTTTTTTTATTATTTTTTTTCTTCCCGCTAAGCCTCCGTCTGTTTTGACCCATTGCTGTCCTTGTATCTCAGAGTGTAGCTCTTAGCTGTCAAATGCAGGAGAGGGAACATCTGATACCTGTTCTGAGCTCACGGATCACATATTCTGTCAGTGGAGTCCCTGAGAAGAGTTGGCCAATAGGAAAGGGACCACTTTGTGTCAGTTCATGTTGTCAGGAAGAGATCTTAAAGTTCCTGTTTTAAAGCTGCTATGTGTCTGCTCTCCTGTCTGGTCTTTCCCTCCGACCTTCTTACCTTTAGCTGACAGAAAGGTGTGACAATGTTTTTCCTAAAAAAAAGAAAGCTTTCATTGCTTCTGCTCACACACATAAAATAGAAGGACACTTATTTGTATTGTCTTGTATTCATTCACCCTCATTGATGAAGAAGAAAGTATTGATGTTTGATTTTGTGAATGAATCATTCTTTTGAGTCAATCATTGAATTTGTTGATCTGATTCATAAAATGATTCGGAATGACTCGTACACCTGGAATAATGAATGGAGTAATTGTATGGAGTGAATAATGACTTTAATAAACATTTAATTGGCTGTTTGCCACATAATCACAAAACCAGAAGGACTCATTCCCTAATTGGACTGATTCAACTCAAGTTCAACTCACTGATAGATTAGAATAATGACTTAAAATTTGTTCTGTTTGTTATACTTGGTTCACAAAACTGGTCCGAATTCAGAAACTATTTTTTCATTCAGAAAGTTCATCTCACCGACTAGCTGAAAAATCACATCTTGGCCTGCTTGTCACATGTGATTCACACAACCAGTCTGAATGATTCATTCATAGTTGTTTTGCATTTGTGTGTTATCATTTTGACCCATAGAGGATACCCCCACAAAAATAGTAAATGTTTTCACCTGACACTTTTGGTGTTCCCATTCAAATATAACCGACTTACAAAAGATTGGATTCAATCTTTTCATCAACAATGATTTGAGTTTATGCACCTTATTTGAGTAACCTCTTTACACTGATGCGATGAAGTATTAGCTCAGATCAATGAGGCCAATGATCAATCCCTTCCAAAAAGAAAAAGCAAAACCTGACAGTTGACAACGTGATTGAATCCAATATTTGGTGATAATATAGCATAATGAGAGATTTTCGATCATTTTTGACTGGGAACACCAAATTAGGTAAAGGATTTACAACACAAAATAGTTAAAATAGCGCCTATCTGCTCAGCGATTGCTAACTATCCTACTCAGTGTTTGATCTAACTCTCAATCGTCCAAACACCAGCGGGCCACGTCCCAATGTGCTCTTTTTACTCCTCTCTCCCAAAACTGCTCGTTTCTGTGCTTAATCGGAAGTCCACAGGGAATGACAGTGCAACTAGAAAAATGCAGCAGATGTCATATTGCCTCTGGGCAGCTTCAGACTTCTTCTAATTGAGAGTTGGGTTGTGATCCGCGGGCTGTTGCGGGGAAACCGGGTCCTTTGAGCATGACCTTTAAAAACTCCCAACTCTTGGTTCTCTACTTGATTTTGTTTCTCATTCCTATACATACCTATACTTCATGTGCTCACAAACATGAAGCTTATTCCTGGAGCTCCACTTATGGCGTTTCAGCAATTATCGATTATAGCTGGAAGACATGATGCATATTGACGCAGTTCCTCCCTCAAAGCCTTCTCTTAATACACTGCTTACATGCCTTGAAGAGAATATTGATCTCAAAGCCTGAAGCACCTTTTAAAATGATAATTGATGATAAGGAGTGAATGATAAGCTAGTTTATGGTTCTTTTCAGAGTGTTGTCTTTGTATCTCAGCAGCTTCCTCATTAAGCTTGTGTTATTGACTCATTCCAACACCTGATCGATAGTATGGCAGTCCTTTGGTCAGACAAGGACTTTGTGATTGAGATATTTGTCCTTTTTTATTTAGAAAGGACTGTGTAGATGGTTAATGAGAGTTGAGAATTGACCTTGTGGTTATGTTTCAACTACTTTTGGTTATGATTACATTTATCTGCAGTGAGCTGTGCACGAATGCTAGGTTCCATCACTGAAAACTAACAAAAAAAAACGATAATTCTGGGTAACACTTTATTTCGGTAACTTTGCAACTACATGTCAACTGACTCTCATTAGTAGACTGTCTGCTTAATATCTGCTAACACTTGACAAACACTTGCAAATTGATGATAGTTGGTTGACATGTAGTTGCAAATTTACTTATAGTTAAGTGGACTGTCTAAAATAAAGTGTAACTTAATTCTGACTTTATATCTGTCAAATCAGATGCTAGTTCTCATAACTGAATTGATCAAATTCTACTAATAATTCCACTTTGTTTTATGCAATTGTAACTCTATTTTAAATTTCAAATTTCATTTGAAAAATAACCGTTGTGGCTTTAGATCTCAAAATTGTGATGGCATTGAACAATTGCCTTACCATGGTTCTTCAAGGTACTTCAAATTAAACCATGGTGTATTATGATTATGAATTAATACATGATAATTATAATAGTACAATGTGCAAAGGTACTTTTTGCCAGTAAATATAAATGCAAACTAAGAGAACTGCTTTAAAAATACAAACGCATAGATGTACTCCATCAGTGAGTACATGGAGTGTGTGTGTGTGAGTGTTATGGATACTTACACACCTTTCTTGGAGTTAGCGAATTCATACAGTCAGGTGAAAAGGGCACATCGTTCCCTCTAGGGAAAGAAGTTGTTTACTACAATTCTAGATCGCAGCAAAATGTTGTCTCCCCTCTCTCTATGACACTACTTATAACCGTATGACCAGCGGCCCCTTTCCTCCCCTACCATCCCCCACCTTTATCACATCCTTCCCTTTTCTATTTATCCCTCTGCCTTTTTGTAATTATCTCTCTCTGAGACCCAGAGGCGGTGTCATAGGAAATCCCAACTTCCAATTTGGCGTGAGATTGCGTTTTGACATGGCTCATATTATATGGTTTCAATTTCACAGTGGGAATGCGGGGTTTGAAAGAGAAAAGAGAGAGAAATTTGGGTCTGGGGGAGCCGGTCTTGATCTGCGTCGGGGGGCTGCAGGTGGGTAGGCATATTGCACTGGCGCTGGTCCTTTATTGATTTATTTATTTATATTATTCTCTTTCTGCTCTCCATTAGAGTATGTAATGTGAAAAGAGATACACAGAGGCGTACAGGGCAGAACGACAGAAATTATCCACAACAAATCAGTGTCTCTTTTCTCTGCTTTGAGAGGGGTCGCACAGTCTTGCGTGGCTTTTTTCCCAGAAACTGAATGAACAGTCTGAGGGAGTTGATAAAGTCAGCTGCTGTACAGCGCTCTGCATTTTCACTAGTCTCTGCCTCCACATTTTATTCAGCTGTTGAAGACATGGATGAATGGAGTTGCTTTTAAGGGGCATGTAAATATACTGTGCCTCTAGATTCTTTGAAAAAAAAAAAGAAGAAGAAAAGCCTGCAAACATTTTGGTAACTGGTGGCCTTACTTAGATGGACATTAACCAAACACAGATTCAGAATCACATACTAGCATAAACTGCGAAGTAGTAAGAGTAGTTTGCTAGCTAGTATGAATTCATCAATATCACTATATCTAAGAGTCAAGTTCCTGGTCAAGATACTTCCTGGAAAAGAAAGAAACATGTTAATGTTAAAAAACATGTAAGACCAATCACAAAAAGGCCAACAATCACAAAAGGCAAAACAGAGCTCTGGATTTCAAGAACAGAGTAAAGGTGTACTAGTCAACCATATCAAGAGCTCTTCATAACACTTGAATGAAAGGATTCTACAAAAGAAGGCACTTAGCAAGTAGAGCCCTGTGGAAACACATCTGAAGTTTGCCATAATATTGACCCAGGTGCAATGTGGGTAGTTTTGCAATTATACCGTTTAAAGTCCCAGTCGAAAATCCTCTTCCAGTTAGCTCCATAGCTTTTCCTGTTGGAAAGACAGCTCCAGTAAAGCATCAAAATGCCTTATTTCAAAAGCATAATGCCAAATTACTACATTAATTAATTAAATATGTTTTTCTTTCAGACTCCTGGGAAAAACAGTCTCATCCTTTCACGCAGAAAGAGTTTGGCAAATGGGAACTATACCTCGCTCCGAAAGTGGACAAATCTCCTGTCATCAAGCACCTGACCAAACTCAAGGTACCAAATATATCACTTCATGTTAAATATTACATCCTGCTTTTTAACAATTTATATCAACATGAACATAGGTGTGTCTCATGAGAGATGCAAATATGATTTAAAAAGTTGTAGCTCTTTGTGATGGTTAGATGCTGGAGGGTCAAATTCTAGAATTTAAAATCTATTCTGTGAGCTGCAGTTTCGCATCTTGTGAGGTAACATTTGGATTAGTGAGAGGCTGTGTGTCTCTTCAGCCTGATTAGGAGCTGTTAGCTGCTCTACTAAAGCAGAACGGGATCTTGGCTCTTTGTGTCCTGGTAGATGGTCATTGGCAGGTTCGGGTGGCATTTGTGGGGCAAAGCTGCTTGACTTGGCTCTCAGGGTTAATCTGGGGTTGATGGGAAGAGGTAGCAGATGGGGACATTGAGCGCCCAACAAGTTCCCACTTGCCAAAGTTGGCGGGGTACACATGTCCAGCGCAGTTTGCCACAGTGCCATGTTATGGGTTTTGAATCACCCTGACTCTGCCGGATACCGGAGGTTGATGCGATCACATTAGTTCTGCTTCAGCTGAGCTCAGATCAACTACAGTTCATTTTTCACTTCTAGTTGTTTGCTACAATAGCTACAATATTAGTAAGTCTTGTTAGGTATGCACGTACTATAATAGTACCATGTCTGTTCTTGTATGATATGGTTTATGTTTGATATTTATTTTTAAATTCATTTTTACATTTAGATTTCCTTTACCATCATCACCTGTGATGAAAATCAAGTTTTTAACTTTGTTTATATCTCTATGTGAGTTTTTAATATGCTGTAAGACAAACCGTGTGTAAATTTAAAAATCAATTGTCAACACCATTTCTACCAGAAAGACTCGGGAGATAAAATGATGTAACAAAGCATCCATTTATTGGTAGCCCAGCAGGCAATTATTCACAAAGTTCTTTGGCGTAGGCCCCGTCCATAGATCGTAATCCGAGGGTAGTGGGTCAGCATTTCCTGCCTGAAGACAAAGGCAGGGGCGCAGCCGACCCCCCCAGGGAAGTATAGACGGGACCATCCTGATGGTGGTGGGGAGGGTGGAGGTTGTTGTCGCATCGGCATCTACGAACTCAAACATGTGTAAGTACCGATCTTTTATACGACAAGAATAAGAACGTGATTGGATAACCAGAAGGTAACAAGTGACGCGGTAATTAAGTCTTCCTGGCAGAACTTATGCTAAAGCTTTCATTTCTGAGTATTTTCTCCTTAAAACTGCCGTGAACCAAAAACAGTATAAAAAACACGATTTGAAATCGTTAGTGTTTCTGGCATCCCGTGACTGCAGGATGACGCCACTTTGGGGCTGGTGGCTGAGTCGGCGGTGGCGCTGAGTTCCGTTCTTTGAGCGACCTGTCGTGGAACTAGAGCGTCTCTGGATAATATGTTGCATGGCCTGCGACGTTTTCTGCACCTCCGTGAAACGCTCTGTGAAGCCTTTAACCACTGGACCAAAGAAGCCGGCAGGAGACACGGGTGCGTCGAGAAACGTGGCTCCAAACGTCAGACTCCATGTCGGATAACATTAGCCACAAGTGTCTCTCGGTCACGGTGAGGGACACCATATTCCGATCGATGGCCTGCGCAGCGGACTTGGTGGCTCTCAGAGCTAAGTCTGTCACACTCCTCAGGTCCCTGAAGCTTTAAGGGTTTCAATAAACCACCTCGTCCATAGTATGGAGAAGGTTGGCCTGATAACACTGCAGTACAGCTATGGAGTGCAGTGCTGAAGAAGCGGCTTGACCTTCGGCAGAGTAAGCGCGACCGATGAGAGCCGAAGTGGTCTTGCAGAGCTTAGAAGGCAACCCAGGCTTCGATTGCCATCCAGCAGACGGCGAGCACAGATAAGTGGCCACCCCTTCCTCGACCTGAGGAATGGTGAGGTAGCCTTTGTCCTTCATGCCGTCCACAACGGAGAGCATCGAAGAGACAGTAGAGTGAAGCCTAGCAGAAAATGGCACCTTCCTGCTCTTAGATAGCTTCTAGCAGGGAAGGGGCGGGCCTAGTTAGAGGTGATGAATAGCATCCTGGCAGAAAACATCCATACAACTGACTAGGCACTATGGCCCCTCGGGTGGCGACCAATCGAGGCTGAGGTCCTCCATGGCCTTGGTAATGATGCAGAGAAGTTTGGCCTCCATACTTGACCACACTTTGCTAGCTCCTTGCAGAGAACGGGCTAGGCCCGGTTCTTGGGCCGACCATCCTTCACTCCCTGTGAGTGGTGAGCGAACAGGCATCTTCCTCTGTGTCATCCTAACACAGTCTCATCCTAAGACGTCATACAACTGACGCTTTTGACCATACGTCAACATCCGCCGTTTTAGGGTACCCTTTAACGTCAGTTAGAT
>JAOTRC010000018.1:8813156-8824656 GCA_027497675.1 Cyprinella lutrensis
ATCATCCTCGTGGTCTCGTGGAGTTTCCGCAAATAAAATCTTAGAGCCAAATGTTCATATCCTGATGAGATAAAGATAAAAAAAAGCGCAGACTAAACAGAAAGATGCTGAAAAGCGGTGTCTCAGCGCGCCTGGAGCGGAAACGCTGCCATCTCGCGCACTAAACGCCTGTCTGCAATGGTCATGGTAACTCTTGTGTTCTTTCCAGAGGTTTCTATAGTGACATTACAATCTTAAAGCCCGTTAATACCACACTGCACTAACTCAAGAGACTCGAGATTATATTGGCAAGCCGTTTTAACATTTAGCCTATCACCTACCTTAAAACAAGCTGCTTTTGTAAAGTATTCCAAAAGTGACTACTATTTCCCCCCAAGGTCACCAGTAACTTTATTTGATAGGCTAGTAGTAGCCATTCAATTGCTAGTCATAGACAAGTTTCATGTTGTAAACTGTACATTTTTGCCATTGAATTCTATAGGGGATCTGTACAGTTCTGGCTATAGCCTACTGTAAATAGTAAGTTTTAAAGTTACTTAGTTTCTTAGAAACCATTCCAATACTAATCCATTCAAATTAATAGTACCTGTCAGATTTATTAAATGCTACCCATGATGAGACCCTAATAATACTCCCACTAGTAATACATTTGTTATCTCATCTCATGTACAATTGTCTAATACCATTTTACAATTCAATTAAAAGCGTACTAAGATAAAAATGTGACCATAAACTTAGCTACTGCATAAGTTTTTCTTTTCATCTGTTACTAGGAAAACTTTTATAGCATTAAATTATTTGGGGGGAAAAAGAACAAAATAAGTGTTTGTATGAATAGTTACTGGTCAAAGTTACTAGCTTGCCACACTGGGTATATTCAGTAAATATTATCAGTTGCCCTACTGTTTGTAGTTTACTATCATATACTGTACACTCACCTAAAGGATTATTAGGAACACCTGATCAATTTCTCTAAACTACAAATTTGTAGTGGTAAGATTAGACCATTTATCTTGTCATTTATCTTGTCAGTGTGCTTGTTTTAACAAGAGAAATAGTCGACTTTCATTAATAACTCAAAACAGTTAACTCCAACACTATCTCACGCCCAATTCGTACGAATTCGACGAATGATTAAAAAGTGTTTAAATCGTACTAATTCGTACGACCTCACTTGTACTAATTTGTACGATTTGTCTAAACCCATGTGATGGTTAAGTTTAGGGGCGGGGTAAGGGGTAGGTCATTCGTACGAATTCATACGAATTGGCCAATTTGTAAAAAATGTACGATTTAGGAAAATTGTACTAATTCGTACGAGTCAGGTCGTATGAATTGTTACGAATTAGCCACCTTGTAAAATTCGTATAAATTTCTCCTGAGATCAGGTTGGTATGTTACATGATTTCATGAAAGGATGATGCATTGCGACATCAGTAATGAAGAAAAACGAAATAATGACTATTGTAGCGCTTGACGTAAAGCAGACAAATTTTGTAGTTCTTTTTGTGGTCGGGTTACTTCCCGAACCCCATTTAGTAGTGCCAGTAAAAGCGATACAGACCCCGTCAGGCTAGTGCAGAAGTACCTTTCACAGTGTTACGACTTGATGAACCACTGATACGATTTTGGAAACGTACTTTTAAGGTAAAAAATGTTACATAGTGTTGCTTTAAAGGGGTCATGAACTGGCTTTTTAATTTTATTATATTGTTGTCTGAGGTGAACTTATGACGTTCGCTTGGTTTTTACATTAAAAGACAACAAAAAAGAATAAGTAAGTGGCTATTTTCCTCCCTAGTTTTGAGCCTAGCTGAAAAACGCCCGGTTTTTATGGGCGTCTCGCATTAAAGACTTGGAAGTAAACGCCCACTGTGAGTGGATAACAGTTTTGCATACTATAATGAGTTTCGACTCTCGACCCGGTTTGTCATCACAAGGTAGGCAGGCCTATGAGTGTGATGTGCGAATCGGTGGGCGGGGCTAAACCGGCCGTGTTGAAGTAGGCGTTGAGGCGTCATAGTTCCCTACTTTGAAAAACGAGTTCGCTGGGGCTGGTGTCAATAGCTTTTATTGGACTAACAAGAACGTTTTCATCTCTGAAACTTACAGGATATTCGTATAATATGCAGCGCAGTCTCATCCCAAGAAGTCATATAACTGACTTTTTGGGACGTCTTTTGACCATACATTAATATTCGCCTTTTTAGGGCCCCCTTAAATGTCGGTAGATGAGGTTATGAGATCCTAACTCTACCCCATACCTAAACCTAACCCTAAACCTAACCCGTCACCTAACTGACTTTAAAGGTAAAACGTCAGTTCTATGACGGCCCGGGATCGCCATCTACCGGGGGCCCTAAAAAAGCGGATTTTGACGTATGGTCAAAAGACGTCCCAAGACGTCAGTTATATGACTTATATGAGTTAGATGTCAAAAGCTCAAGGAAAATTTGATTTCTCAGTTCATCACCCCTTTAAAATTTCAAAACTGACCTGGCACCGAAGTCGGTACTTTGACAACACTAAATGCTATTGTAACTAACCATATCCAGATAACCGAAACAATGTTTTTGTCTCTTTCCGGCTGCCTTGCAGAAGAAGCTGACGGCAGAGTGTGTGTTCCGTGAGCAATTCGAGGAGAACTGGTACAACACCTACGCGTCTACAGTCTACAAGCACGCGGACACTGGGAGATACTATTACGTGGCTCTGAACAAGGACGGCTCGCCCCGAGAAGGCGGCAGGACTAAAAAGCATCAGAAGTTGACTCACTTCCTGCCCAGACCTGTTGAAATCGAGAAGATACCCCAAGCGTACAGAGACTTGTTCCAGCACAGGTGACCAGAGCATCCATCGGAGTCGCTGTGTCGGAGAGGTGTAGTAGAGTCGCTTGATGGGAAAGACGGATTCTGTAGAACATTAAGAAATACAAGACCCTACTTCTCTCGCCTCACAGCTGTTTATATTTGGGTTCTGGTCCAAAATGAGGAGGCCCTCTCCAATGGTGATTGAGATAAACAGTACGTGTGTGTCCTGGATGGCTCCGTTTCCTCTTCTTAATGGGTTTTAAACCACAGAGAAGAGGGAACATTCCTGCATCAAAAGCTGGAGCCAAAAGATGTCTTGAGGAAGAGGTGTTGACTTCAGGGCCTCATCACGTGTGTCATACAATCGACCTTTCCGCAGTCATTGTGTGAGCCACACTTTTTGTAAAGTGAACCACGTTTTGGCCATTTTCTCACTGGAAAAAACTATGGTCTACAACTAAATGTATTGAGCAACTGAACATAGGAAGTCAAACCACCTGTGACTGTAAAGATAAACTCTGGGGCGGATCTCACGTTGAAAGGTCATGACGCAGCACTTAGCAAGAAGATGGACACGGGGTGTTACCCCGACTTTCCGTAGGACGAATGCAAAGCAAGAGCTTTTCAAATTAAATATAGCTTTCAGGGCACTTAAAAAGAGAAAGACGCTTCGAAGAACAATGACCAGCTTCTACTGAAACGATATCAATTTTGAACGAATTGTGAGATTGTGGGAAAAAAACGATTAAGCCTTTATAATAATGGAAAAAAGGGGCTTACATTTACTGCTTTTGAAGGTTCGGGAGGTCAAACCTGACAAATTTTGTAGATACAGCAAACACAACTAACCACTTTCAAAGCAAACGGAGAAAACGTACGGCGCTACCTGAAGGGTTCGGTAGAGGCTTTGGTCATTTGACAAAGAGTGACTTATAATGTTCAGGTTGTCAGGAACATTACTAAAATGCAAGTGAAAGACATGTAAATATGGACAAACCTATTTATAAGATGTACAATATATTTATTTTCAACATATAAAGTATAATTCTAAATCTATATATAAATATATTTATTTATTTCAAAGGCTCTATTTTGTAATGAACTTGAAGTTATTGGAACTGTAGATTCTACTGAAATATACAGAAGGGCTAAACCATTTGATCTGAATGACTGACAATAAAATTGTCCTGCTATTGATTATTGTCATTGACCATATTTGCAAGGATTCTCTGTACCGATTAAAATCTGAGAAACACTGAGCTGATTGAGTTTGACTTCTATGATGGTTTAGCTTCAGTTAAAGGAGTAGTTCACTTTTAAAGAGTAACTAAACCCTAAACCAACTTGTTTTAATTTAATGATCTGTACGAATGGATCTTTCTTAATACCAGTCATTCATTCGAGTAACTTGACATTTGTGTATAAAGTGTTTTATTTCTACAATATATGGTGTAAAAACATCTAAGTGCTGCCCTCTTCAGGTTGAACGGTGGCTACTGCAGTTGAATTTTCCTATTGGGTGTTTCGTTTCAGCTCGCCACGCTCTTGGTACGAGTGGCAATATAAAAACCAGCTTGTTTCGTCAAAACCACTGTAGCGAGTCAGGAGTTGGAATTGCGAGTATTGAAAACAATCAGGATAGAGTGTTTTAGCATCTATTTCGGTCCCTCTATCTCCGCTGGGGTCTGCCCACTTTTTCACCATTTTTCAAATATTGCCAGTGGGTGGAGTCAGGCTCTGACCAAGGTTTTAGTTACCCTTTAACTATGTTTGACATTTTTTTCCATGATGATGCAATGAAAGAAAATCAATAAACCCTCTAACCATGTAAGACATAACATTTAAAAAACAACAACTCCGAGTTAGAAATTGGTGTGACACACTTTTCTTTAATAAATGATTAAATGCTTTTCACAATTTACCCCAATAAAATGTGACTCCCAAACTGATTTCCCTTAGTTCTAGTGAGTAGACGTAAAGCAGATCGTTGCATTTTCTTTTTAGTAGCTGAATTATGAACTAGTTTAAAGGAGCCGTATGCAAGATTGTGGCCAAAACTGGTACTGCAATCACTTTCAAATCACCGTAGAGCGGTGTATTTAAATTTCTTGCATACAGCTCCTTTAAACTGCGTAAAGAAGCACTTGTTGGAACAGAGCGAGTTTGTCTTGGCTGTGCAGGCTCCTTCTCAAATCAATGCTCAGTTTTGCTCAAATCCATCCACACAAACACATTGATCTCTCTCCCCGCTAACGCTGCTAATTAGCATGCTGCGGCTACATCATCTCCTGCACCAGCCGACATGCTAGCGCAGCTCTGTATTCCAGCCTGCTTCTGAGGTCGATGTTTGAATCGTGAAAGCTGCTTCAGGCGTGACAGATTAACATACATTGGTTCGTGGAGACGGCTGTGGTGCACGTCCATTCCTCTTTGCCCCCTTTCTCTCCGGATCATTGTGCTATTGGACATTGATGTTAGCAGTGTTCCTCCTCTGATTAGTAGTTCTCTCTCACTGACTTTGGCTCCTCTCCTAGGAACTAGATAACTGATCAGAAATCGTTATGCCTGTCTGCCTCTGCTGTTTGTTATTATAACCATCAATGCAGGTTGCTGTTATTTAGGCTGGGCATGTGCACACATGAGCTTAATTGGGATTTTGGAGGCGGGAGGATCATTACGATCCTATAAATCCATATAAAGTATGTTTTCTGAAGTACAATAACACTACAATATTTTGTCTCTCAAACAACTCATTTCTTTTTCCCAACATGCGTGCAGAGCAAATAATCCACCAATTTAAATCCGCTATCTGCGCACATCCAAGGTTAGCGTGGAAGAAATGAGAAGGGGGGAAAAAGACAGTTTCAAGTTAAAAGAAGGTTAAATAAAAGCAAGACGAATCATCCTGTCACTGGTGTATTTGGAAGTTGAAGCAGGAAAACACCAGTCCTGATTAATAGAAATTTCAGCAGGAGATCAGAGAAGTATTAGCTTGACAGCGCGGAGGCTGCCAGACAAGGCCTGAGAAGCACACAGGAAGGCAAAATGCCTGAAGAGGCTTTAATTGAATTTGAAAGGGGTGCCATTTTCTTCGCACAGTGAAAGAGTTTCATTTGTGGGCGGGAAGCGTGGGCCTGTATTCATTTATTAATTTATTTACTCACTGTTTCAAGTACCTACTCAGAGTTTTCCAATGGAACAGGGTAGTTTGAGAACTCAGAAGCGGGGAACAAAACGTGCTTTTCCTCGCTTCTGTTTGTTTCGGATATCTCTTGTTAATTTGACTGCTCTTGCAGTTGTCCTTTTAGTTTTACAAACATCAAGTTCTGGTCCTGCTGGTTCACTAAGAACTTTTGAAGTTAGAACATAGAGTTTCATTTGATGAAAGACCATGTGGGAAACCCAATTTAGGTGCTTATTTCTGTGACTAAACGTGAAAACAATTTGCATTACTCATTACTATTGACCAGAAAGTGTACGAACAAACTTGTTTTTGTGAAAAAATTTGGCTTGAAAAGTGTGCTTTGCAGTCATTCCTTAAAACAAATGCCACTTTATGTAATATTTTGTTATACTGCAATGCCATAAGGGTGCATTTTAAGTATCCAAATACATTTTATGGCCAGTGTGTGTGTGTTATTTGATTTGTGTTGAAGAAAGTTTGCTCCTACTGGAATAGAGAAGTTCCTCCTATTAGACAGACTCCTATTCCACCTAATTAAGACAGGAAGAGGCAGACGGCAAGCGAATTGCACACTAAACAAAAGCAGCCAGACACACAGACTGTATATTTAAAAGCAGCCAGCTAAAGTTGGCTCCAGGTTGTTAAGAATGAAGTTTGGAGTGTTATGTTGGCAGAGGTCTTACTCAGCATTCTTTCACAAGGTCGTACCCTTTGTGATGCAAAAGAGTCTTGATCTTGTTGTTTTGTTGTCCAAATGCCCTCTCTTGTGACTATCACACACATAATGCAAAAAGTAACTTTTTGTATGTATAAGCGTATTTTTTGGGATAAAGGTATAAAATTAGCATATTCAGTAGTACTTGCCAAGGCAAATGCCATTTCTGTCAGGACCACTATCGTCGAATACAATTGGCAATTAGCATATACACTTTGGATTGGTGTGGTTCCATGTTGGACTAGAACTCTCTGCACATTTATGCAGCCTGGCAGATATTAGTTCAAAGTTTTAAAGTACAACATAATTCGAGAATTTATTTTTATTCAAGGGAAATCAGAATGACAAATCCTGACTGGGCAAAAGGAGGAGCTGGGGATGGAGGAGGGTAATTAGCTCCTAAAAAATCGTGATAGCTGTTGATAATACTGAAGGAGCTTATACAGGGATAGGCATCGTATTCCAGGTAGACGTGGATCACAAGCTTGACTAACTTGACCTGTCAGAACTGACGCTACACTTTATAATTATTGCTTATACCTACGTATTTACGTGAGTGTGCTATGACATGTCTAATGCCTGGTTCAGATTACACGATTTTAGCCCGATTTTGGCATGATCTGTTTGATGTAGGGTGTCGTGGGGATTCGTAAACGACAACTGGCGTCGGGACGCAAGATTCGATCGTATCATCTCATATAGTGTGTCATAGTGGGCGACAACCTACGTCGTGTCTGCGATGCTTCGCGACATCACAACAAAAAGACTAGCATGTTTAATTTTTTTAACAGTCATCCATGATCGTTCCGTCACATGTATGAGGTTGACCAATAGGAGCACAGAAGCTTTTCCGTGCACAACTTTCAAAAATGGCGAAACGAAAGAGACACGATTGTGCTAACGTTAAAACTAAAAGTAAAAATATATAAGATAAACAATATTTTACCTCAAATTCTCTTTGGAGGATTGACAGCCCATACTGTCCTCTTCGAGCAATCCAGGAACATGTCCATTGTCGGGTTTTCTTTCTTTTTTTACTTTTTTCTGAACACAGGACAGCCAATACAACACTCACCGCTTCTACCATTGTTTGTTTACGTTCGTTTCCGGAAGTCACTCGTTACCGGTTTCGCCTTCTCGATGACATCACGCACGCCGTTAAAGACGACATGTGATGACTGGTCAGGAAGCAACGTGTAGTCTTACATGTGTCTTGTCCACGACACGACAAGATTTTAGGAGTCACAATCACGTAATCTGGCACAGTGACTATCATAACAGACAAAAAAATCGTGTAATCTAAACCAGGCATACAGTAAGTGACTGGACTTAAGATGGTTACCTGGTGGATGATAAAATTTCCATAAAAAACACAAGCAGGGACCCTGTGTGAACTCATTTGAAGTATGAAGTGACACAAACTAAACTACTTTTGACATTTGTTTTCCATGATGATGCAATGAAAGAACCTGTATTCACTTCTCACTTGTAAACAACCCCTGTAAGGCATTAACATTTGGAGAAAAACAGCAACAACAACAACCCGGAGTTAGAAATTGGTGTGACTCACACTTTTTTGGGGGGGAGAAGAATAAATAAATTTAATTTAAGTGCTTTTTGTATTCAACTGAATTTGGTTTCCAGATACACTTGACTGATCATAGTATCCTGCAGAGCCAATTAGATGTGTGAAGGAAGTTAGAAGTCTGCAATTAATTACATGTTGTTTAGAGAGGTAATTCAAACAGAACAGGTAGCGTTGAATTAGGTTAATTAAAGCTGTCTGAAAATGCACTTTCTCGTGAAGTCACGCTTCATTTATCACTTACAGTACACAAGATATTCCTCACCTTACATGGATTGAAAAATGAACACATTGTACTGTTTGAGCTCTACATGTCCATGTGTTTGTTTGTTTGATTTACTCTCAGACCATAATCCAGATTGAGTCTCATTTTAGTCCTGGCTCTGCTGGGGCAGTATACAAGTCACATTATCTTTAACAGTGAAGGCAAGAGCTTCTCTCTTTGACTTCAAATTGACACTGAACTCAAAGACCATCTAATCTCCACCTTGCAGCTTGTTACACATGAAAGAGATGGAGAGCTAAAAAGAAGTCCATTTCTTATTTATGGGTTCATTTGGAGGGCTTTTCATGCAAACTATTTAAATCCCATTGCAGCTCGCCAGGATCTTTGGCCTCACGCTATAGTAACCAAAGAGAAACTTGACTTCAAACATCACTACACGTCAGATCAGATTATTGGCTTAGTGGAATCTTAAAAGGGAAGTTTGTGTGTGCGTACACGCTTTTTGTGTGGTTATTTAAGGTCAGACTGCCTAATCAAAAAATGAAAATGGTATGCTTACTTTAATTGACAAATCTGACTCCGTCCTATTCAGAAGGTCTCAGTGGGGAATCCGCATGGTCGTGGCCTGATGTTTTTGATCTTGCTGTTTTGTTGTCTTAATGCACTCTTGTGACTCTTATTAAATGAATGCAAAATGTGATGAATTGAATGTATCATCATTTTGTAAAATGGTCAAATTAGCATATTTAGTGGTGCTTGCTATAGCAAACACTATTTCTGCTCCCCATTCTTACAGGATATGGACTTTTTTTGCACCATATGAGATATTGACATGAATGAGACCTGAAATTGTGTGAATTTTTAAGGAGAAGTATGTTATTTCTTTTCTCAATGGTCGATTTTTATCTATTTTCCACTAAACAGCCAAAAAAAGTCCATAGATTTGCTTTGCAGGGAAAGTTTGAGCCCAGTTAGATTTTTTTTTAAGAATTGAATTTTCTTAATCAGCAAGGATGCATTAAATTGATCAACAGTAGCTGTAAAGATGGTTACGTTGTTAATAAAAAAAATCTATCGTGTCTATCATAAAAATCTATAAATTCTGTACAAAAAAAATTCTATTCATCAAATGAACCTTAAAAAACACTTTCCACAAAAAATATTTTGTGTAATCGCATCGCACTTGGCCATCAAAACTAGTCCTGGGGTGTGTTTCCGAAAAGCATCATTAGCCAATATGGTCACAAATTCCGTCGTTAGTTCAATGGAAATTGCGACCAACTTGCGACCATAGTTGCCTAGCGATGCTTTCGGGAAATGCACGTCCCGTGGGACATCTGGGCCCATTTCGGGTAAAATTTCGGGCCCACAACCTGGTAAGCACGACCTGGAGAAGACACACTCTGTTTGTAAATCATCTCACGCACAAATTAAATATTCAGGGGATAAAGTTAAATTGAAAATTGAGGATGCAATGCATCGTCAGTGCATTGTGATATCGAATTGAACTGAATCAGTGACATGATACGAACCGAACAATGAAGCCAGTTCACACCCCTAAGCAACACACTTAGCAAAACTACTCAAAAGAACACCTTTCAGTATCAATACCCTGGCTTGAGTTTTGCAAGGACATTTTCTTCAGAAAATATAAAATTCTACTTGTGCGTCTGTAACTTTTTCAATCTCTGGATTATAGCATTTGCTGGCAGCCTTACGATTTTTTTTTTTTTTTTAGCTTTTAACCTGCACCTCAACAGCAGCAGTCCTACTGGCCTTGAAGAAATCCATCTCCCTTGTATGTTGCCATGTTATTGCTCCCATATTGATCTAACCTTCGAAAGATACGGTCTGACACCTTTTACCTGTCAGTCAACCGGCTTGAAGTGAGCTTCATATATCTCTCAAAAAACCTCATGCATACCACAACACAGGCAGTGAATCTATAGAAACTTCACACATGGCCACCAGAATTTACTCAGGCTAAACTTTCACTCTGGGTATCCATTCCACCGACAAACACTGGATCTGTTTGCTTAATGCCCTTTTCAAAGCTTCCCTATAACTTCCTGGGGTACAGTGAGCAGTGAATAATTCAAGATTATCTTAATATATGTGCAGGGCGAGAACAGCGGACGTCTCTTATCGTTGTGTCTGTATTCAGTGCATGGGGCGGCACGATAAGGCTCATGACGGAGGTGACAGGGGCCGTAAGAGAGACAAAGTGTCTCGTCATCTTCACTTTCTTCGTTTAATTATGGAGTCTGAGCTGTCACGGTTCTTTGTGCGAGCGTTTGCCACTTTCTGCACTGCTAGCCTATGATCCGTCTCTCTCCAGTTGACACATGATATGACTCTATCAGAATTATTTGCCGCGGAAGGTCCCCGTGCACGTTAAGTAAAGTTCAAGTGGAAGCTGAGGGATTTGATCGCTCTGATATTCTCTCTCTCTCTCTTTCTTTCCTCTCCCCTTTTTATTTCTTCCTGCCATGCATCCTTTAATGTCTCAATGTCCTTTTTTTAGCTTTTTTTTTGTTATTGAAAGTCTTTCTTTTTTTTACATAATATAGGCCTGTTGGGGTCGGTTGCATAAACCTCTAAGACATGAAATATATTTTATATATATTAAGACTGTTCATAGCTTTTTTTTAAATCAGTTACATAAAATTGGCCTAATTTGATACCGAAAAGTACGACTGACTGCCCCTGACTAACTCCTTGTGGCTACTTGAACTTAAGACACTGTCTTAACATAATGGCTTTATTAAACCGGCCCCTGGTTTCACAAACAAGGCTTAGATTTAGCCAGGATTAGGCCTTATTTTAATTTTTATAAATGTACCTTAGAAACAAACATCGCTGGTATGCATGTTCAAACAAAACAATGGCACTGAAACATTTTAAGATATTTCAGTGCAGTTAAAACAGTTCAAACATGCATTATTCAAACTGTACCGTACCACTTTTTTGGGACCCTTCC
>JAOTRC010000018.1:8892764-8904467 GCA_027497675.1 Cyprinella lutrensis
CAAGAGTGGAGTGAACTCAGCAATCAATGATAAGAGGGGTATATATTAACGCTATCTCACGACTAATTCGTACGAATTCGTATAAGTGATTAAAAAGTGTCTAATTCCTACAAATTCATACAACCTCACTCGTACGAATTTGTAAGATTTGTCTAAACCCGTGTGATGGTAGGTTTAGGGGCGGAGTCAGGCATAGGTCATTCGTACGAATTGGCCAATTCGTAAAATATGTACGATTTAGCAAAAATTTGTACGAGTGAGGTCGTACGAATTGTTACGAATTTGCCACCAAATTAGTAAGTAATAGCGATCAGCTGAATGTGGTAGTTCACCATTAGCTAATCAGTAACCATTTTTCATACCACCCAGAGACCTAGCCTACTATATACTGTACAGGTTCATAATTAACATGAAAAATGCATATCTTATGCATATCTTCTAAGGTAAAGGTAACCCACTAGTAAGGACTCAAGTGTAGTTTTTAGTTTTTGAACTCTTATTAAAATGTTCAAATGCTCAAATGATACTGCTTCAGAGACTCACACCTTCTTTGTCATGTCACTTTCGAAATCACTTCTTTCAAACTCAGTTGGCTCTTTTGCATTACAGTGCAAGAATAAGGACAGGGAGGGGTGCCGAAACTTCAAAAATCACATTACAACAGACCCCAAACACAATGGTTCGATGAAAAATAACAAAGATAGCTGTAACAAATGTAGCCTAAATTGAATAGTGTGACTTGTAGGCTATTTCAAACACACATATTATTATGAAACCTACCTAAGGCGCCCCTCTACTTTTTGACCATTTTTTTTTTTTTTACTTCACCGGAATATGATACTTGTTAAAAGTTTTGGCACTTGCTATGTGAACACACATGAAAAATCATGATCATGATTCGAAAAGGTTAAATGGTCGTGGAAAAAATAGTCACACTTGTGCTCTTCGGAAATGAATAGGAGACAAATTTAATCTAGTGAAATTTTACTGAAAGCTATTTTTTTTTTAGTTTTCAAGCTCACATTTGGAATACAAATTGTTTAGATTGATTTTCTTGCAGTTTTACAATAAAACGTGTTTATGAAAATATAGATTTAATTTAGAAATTAAAATTGTATTTTTTCATAATAAACATAAAAAATTCTGTAACATTTTTAAGTTCACTTTTTAAAACTTTTTTTTGCAATAATTTACTATGTGTTGTATTTTAAAAATACATCAAACCATGCTTTAAAACACTCAAGAATTAAGACAGTTTAAATTCGAAATTTAATTGTTAGGTCTATGCTCAAAACGTGAATAAATGGATTATAAATACTGCGTAAATATAATGTAGTACCATAAAATTTCGAAATAACAAACATCAAACTGAATATAGTAGGTCTACATTCCTTTCATTGAAAAAAGCCACGCAAAGAGCACCAGAGGGTTAAAATGTAACAATCAAACTAGTCATATAAAGCCTAGCCTAATGCACTTGTTCAAAATAAAATGATATAATATATATACAAGAATATATGAAAGTAAACTTAAGAACACATACCTTTGAGAGAAAGGCAAACAAGTTCTTTAGTGCAGAGTGATCTCCCCCTTGATGCCTTTGCTCTCGCTTCCCCCCCTCTCTCTCTTTTCTCCAGCAGCGGCACTTTCTGAGAAATTGTTTCAGGCCAACTGTCGAATTTATAGCTGTTTCATGTGGGAAAGCATCAGATCGTTTCTATTGGCTGCATCGGGAGGCTGAGAATAACTGTCAGCCAATCAGCGGTGAGTCTCGCGCTGCACTGGAAAATCACGGGCCGTCTACAGGTGAGCCTACAGATGTGCGTTTGAAGGAGCGAGTGAATCAGGTTTGACGTGTAGGAAGTAGCTTTTAGATTTGCCCCCTCAGTAAACGTGGGTTCCTTTTATCGTAAATGTTGAAATCAATTTTCTTCGACGGACTTAATTGATTATAGAGTATTTCCTAAAATGCAGATTACATCAGGGAAGTGAAATATGAAGACGAATCGATCCCTGACATCTATTCAGGTAATTATTCGACATGATACAACTATGTATGTAATTGTAAACTTGTTTTTATGTCACTGTGAGGAGGTGATGTGCTGAATTGCAAAATGTAGCCTAGATAAGACTGCAAAAACAAAGAAACAACCGCTATCTTCAGAAGTCAACAAAAACAGCTCGAAGTGTCTGAAATAGTGACTCTAAAAGGATGTTGCTTCATACACGACACTGTTTCACTCACAAACCACATTAACTGAAAAAAATAACACGTTAACTGACAAACCATAGCTACAAATCCGTCAAGCCAGCTGATTGCTTTTTTTTTTATTTCTTTTGCCAAAAATATGCTGTTTATTGTTTTGTTCGTGTCATAAATATCATAAATTCCCGGTCACTCGGGTTACAGGAGATACCGGGTGTTAATCAGACGAACACGTTATCTTTGAAACACGTCGCCCTCGAGTAAATTTACAAAAGTGGAGTTCACGAAAACCGCTCTGACAGGCACAAAGCAGACTGGGTATTACTCAGGTATTACTTTCAATCTACTTATAAACCTTGATACAAACATGTAGGCTAACTATTCTCTACAAACAACCTTTCAGACTGCTGCAGAAACAGAATATCTGGTGTTTTCGATTAAATCATTGCATAACAAAATTGTATTGATCACCCAAATCACCTAGACTATATCAGTATAGCTGTCAGACACACACACACACACACACTAATCATGTTAAACATACAGTCTGTTAACCGTTTACAGCAGGATGTATTTGAATAAATAAGCTATTAAAATTAATCTATTTTCCTGAACAGTGGCACATTATTCACTTACAAGTTGAAACAGCCAATGATTAATGGAAGAGAAGCAATGTGTCAATGAGTTTGTTTATTTGACTGAGTTTTGCATTCTTTCCTATAGTGAGCTAATGGCCTGTTTCAAGTATGTGATCAATACCTCTCTTGCTTTATCACTGTGAAGAGTAAACACTTGGTCATGCGGTTCAAGCCTATTATCTTTGCCAAACAAAGCATATTTTTGATAAGAAAATATGAACCATTCACAGATGTTGACTAGAAGTTACTTGCAGACTTTAAAGTGACACCATAATCCTCAACTGGGCACAGGTTACTTAAAGCCTACGTGATAAACTACATTCATTTGAGAGTTCCAAGCTTTGAGCTCAAAATGAGCACATCAAACGAACTAGAGGAACAAAAACAACTGCTCACCCAGTTATATAAGCTCCAATCAGCTCACACTTGTTTTTCACTTTAACACCATCCTCTGGTTTCAGTTCCTTCTCACATTGGCCTAAAGGAGCCTTGTAAAATTCAGGACTTTTCTTTTCCTTTAACATCAGTAACAGTTAAGGTAGATCTTTATTCTAAGACCTTCAAATGAAACTGAAAGCGAATGCTTATTAACATATCTTTGCCCCAGGGTGATTAAAAAGAACATTCTCTCACTAGGTGGTCTTGCAGTAAGTTTCACATTTGAATGTTGATAGTGGCTTTATTGTGAATGGTTTGTAACTTCAGAATTACACACAAGTAGGCTATTTAACTCTTTACAATATCGTTCAAAAGTTTTGGGTCAGTATCATTTTTGAAAATAATTTTATTCAGCAAGGGATTATTACATTATTTAAAAGTGAATCATTTTCATTGTTACATGTTGTTAAATGTTGTTATTTTGAAACTTGTATTCATTTTAAAAAATCTTGGGAAAATGTTTCAAGGTTTCCACAAAAAATATTAAGCTGCTGAGATATCATGTGACACTGAAGACTTGAGTAATGATGCTGAAAATTCAGCTTTACCCTCAAATGAATAAGTCACATTTTAAAATGTATTCAAATAGAAAACAATGATTTTAAATTGTAATCATATTTTACAAAATTTCTGTTTGAATGTATTTTTGATCAAATAAATGTAGACTTGGTGGGCATATAAAAGACTTTAAATAACTTTAAAAAATCACACCGTCCCCAAAACTTTTGAATGGTACAGTGTTAGAAATAAATCTGTTGAAAGTGATTAAGTATACGTCCACCGAAAGATCACCATATCAGCCTGAGCATGAATGTAGTGACCAGTAACCAAAGGAGGCTTAAACCTCTCTTCACACTGTCACCACCTGGAAAAGAAGAACCACAAACATCACATCACTAAACAATGGGTGAGTCCACTTTTATGAAACAAAGTAAAAGCATAACAGACTAAGACAATAATCCCCTAAAGCTTTAGCTCACCTGATCGAGGTTTGATGGTAAATGTTGTTTCCATTCCAGCACGGATATGGTTGGCAACGTGACAGTGCAGAAGCCACGTTCCATTGACCTCTGCCACCATCTCCAACGTCTGAAACGCTCCTGGGATCAGGTCATACACATCAGTACGGTGAGCCTGATCTGTCTGAAAAAGCAGTTTAAGTCATTATAATGGTTGGGTTTCACATGTTCACATGTACATATAATCAGATAAAGAATATGCATATTTGGGTATTTATAGGGGAGGGCTCCAAGCTCGGAATTTGGCCCGAACCCAGAGTATTCCCCCCATATCCAGTTAAGAGAGGAGGGGTGTTGGAGGGATGCTGGAAAAACTGGTGTGTGACAGAGGTGAGTCATCTACAGTGTGTATAAATAGTATATAGGCCTCCTCTCGTGCTGATTGGGTTGATTATCTGAACATGCTCCTCCCAAACTTTGTTCATAAAACATAATTTAGTGTATGACAACTACAGAACACACTGCTGTAGAATTGAAAAATAATTTATTCTATTGCATCTGATTGTGAAAATAATTGCATAATAGTTGTTATGCTCATTGCTGCACCTTGTACGTGAAGGTCTCAGCATGAAAATGGACGGTGTGTATGTCCACTTCATTGCCCATCCCAAATAGGTACCAGACCACCCTGTCGCCCTC
Organism: Cyprinella lutrensis; assembly: GCA_027497675.1. Lineage (NCBI taxonomy): Eukaryota > Metazoa > Chordata > Actinopteri > Cypriniformes > Leuciscidae > Cyprinella > Cyprinella lutrensis. The sequence goes on from JAOTRC010000018.1 coordinate 8,897,705, forward strand.
CACCATTTCCAGGCCATGAAGGTTTGCATAGAGCTTCCCATTGATCCCTGTCAATAGTGACATGCAGTTTGAAATCATATAATTCTCTGAACAATATGAGAATTGTGTACCGTGATTATTTTTTCTATGATGTCTTTCATTTATCTACTTATTTATACTCTGATGTGAAACAGGGATAGTGAATCTCATTCAATTTACCCTTCATATATCAAACAATCCCTTCTAGTAGTTATAATTTGACTTTTTTGTAGCATTTTACATCAAAATGCATTATTAGGGTTGAGTTGCATTTACTTGTGACCACTCACCATACATCTCGTTGCTTTTCTGAAACTCTGCATCTCTCAGAAGAGGTTCTGAGCTGTTATAGTAGGTCTGAATGTTTTCTTCCAGGTACCAAGATTTATTCTCATCAAACACCATAAAGAGGAGAGCAAATTCTCTATCCACATCAGTTCTCTGTCTGGCCTGGTTCAATACACCTCTCCTACAGATTACTAATGGCCCAATCAGACCACTTGCTGTGTCCTTTAACATATGACAAAAGCCACACACACACACACACACACACACACACACAAAAACTATAACCATAATATTAAAAATATTAGAAAAATACAGTATATTCCATACACTATATTATTTATATAAAAGCATTTATTAATCTCACCCACATTGTTAAAATCAAAAGTTGTATCTGTTAATATTACTTAATGAACCTGAGGTAACATTACCTAACATTGAACAGGTGAATTTTTAAGAAATAATGTTTACGAAGAAATAATAACATAAATGTAATAAATGCATTGCTCATTGTTAATTAATGTGTAATTAATGCATTAACTTAATGTTAGTTATTTAGACCAAGGACATACCTTATAGTATGGTGTTACCAATATTTTAATATAATTTTTGTTCAGAATTAATCAATTTTAATTCCTGAGTGAATGTAAACAATAATAATAATTAAGGAATTAAAACTAAGAGCTTTACCTTAACAAAGTCCACAGCTGAGCGATAGGCAAAAGCAATGCAGTTTGGATCAGACACACCTGGGCCGGATTTCTCTGGAATCATCCACTGGTACTGAGTCTTATTTCCTGCAGTAAAGAGTTTCAGGATGCTTCACATGTAATCTAGCAGATTTCTATTTAAAGTCTAATCAAAACACATTTTATGAAATCCCCGAAGGTGTCTATGTATATATTTTACAGGTGAAATATGGAGTCAAATGGTGGGATTTTCATCTTCCTCTACCTGGCATGACAGCTTCAGGTTTAGAAGTTGAGGTTCTGACTCCATGTGCTTGTATTGAGTAAGGATGACTGGCTTTATTCATGAATGTGATCAGCAAAATCTGGCCAACTTCAGCTCTAATTACAGGTCCTATAAAACACATACATATTTTCAGTAATTTATTTATTCAAGTGGGAAAACTTATGTTCAAAATATTTGAACGAATGAAATTGTGATTAGCCACCCAAAATCTCCAAGTGTTTCTCTTGAGGCAGTCTCAGTTTTCTTGTCCTGAAGGTGGCGTCGGTGTATTCTCTATAAACTACTTTCTTATACCTGGAGCCCAGTCTGTTCTTTCCTGTCCCCACAAACAAACTGCCAGGACTGAGACAAGAGTCTGGTTACCAAAGCCATTCAAATGCCGCAACATCAACAAAACTTTGTAGAACATGCATCTACCTTTTCTCCTCGGTCGTGTTGAAGTTCTGCAATTCCCAGGTACGATCAGGTGAGTAGTCCCACTGCCTCTCTTCAGCACAGATGAAATACTCCACTATCTGAGACTTTAATACTGAGGGATTCTTATTCCCTGACCCCTTCACTTTATACAGCTGTCTCATCCCACCAACATAGTGATCAGAGACTAGACAGCTCACCTCAAATTCACCTGCAATCATTATCACAATGTGAATTGAACAAAGGAAAAAGTTTATAATATACACTGAACAAAATTTTTGTTTTGTTTTTGCCCCCATTTTTGATGAGCTGAACTCAAGTAACCTTAGGCCAGAATAAGGCACACATGTGCAATAATCATGCTAATCAGCATCTTGATATGCCACCACACCTGTGAGGTGGATGGATTGTCTCTACAAAGGAGAAGTGCTCACTAACAGTTTTAGGCCATGTCCGCACGGACACGGGTATTTTTATAACCGTATAACCGTGACTTTTTTACGCGGTTCGGCCGTTCGTCCACACAGAAAGGCAGTATCAGGACACTGAAACCGAACATTTTTGAAAACCCCTGCCAGAGTGAGTATTTTCTGAAACGCCGGTTGCAGTGTTGTCATGTAGACAGCGAAACCGAGTTTTTGCACCGCTGACGGCTTCTGATTGGCTAACATGGCTTTACGGTTAGGTTTATATCGCCGCCTGCTGGTGTTGCACGCTCTTGACAGCGCTTGATGTCTTGTTTTTGCGTTTTCATGTGGACGGAGGTTTTTTGTTTAACGCAGGAGGAAAAAAAAACTCCGGTTATAAAAATACCCGTGTCCATGTGGACATGGCCTAAGGCCGTGTGTCCACCAAAGCTTTATTAGCCAGCTGAAAACGCCAGACGCTCTGCTTGGGGACTTGAGAGCATTTTGGCAGCGCACAGATTTTTTCATTGAGAAATTTTGTTGGTATGATACAGAATATCTGCCGAACAGTTTCCTTGTAACTGATTTCACAGATAGTTTGTTTAATACTAAAAATTTATTTTTCATCCATTTTGTTCGCTTAGCTCTGTTGGTTAATGTCGTTTTACAGAAAGAATGTGACAGTTGGAGAGTGTGGTTTAGTCCCGCCCCCTCCTCCACTGTGATTGGACAGGTAGGTAAAAAGTGACTCTAAAATAAAAGCTTTTGCGCTGCGTTTTATCTAAAAGTGAACATTTTTTCAACTCTAGGCGACCAGTAAAAAAAGCCAGGCTCTCTGTGCTTCAGCGTGAAAAGAACGTACAGTGCCTCGTTACGCTCATGGGGTTTAAAAAACGTGTAGCTTCCATTGAAAACAATTGAAAATGTACACCAGGCGTGTGGAAAAAGGATTTGGCGGACACACGGCCAAAGCGACGTTGGGTTCTTGTTGACGTTCGAAGTATTGTCAAACAAAACAGAGGCTAGCTCGACCCACTCTCCTCGTCACCCCCCACTAACTCCATCTCAAATCAACTTGTCGGTGATTGGCTGGAACACTGTTTGTTACTGTATGTTTGGTGGTGCGGGTTGGACCAGTTTGTTTTTGTTGCCGTTTGTGGAACCTGGGCTGTCTACAGAGACAGTTTTTTTTTTTACAGTGTGTAGCTAGCGTATGTGACAAAAATGTTTCGGCCTAAAAAACACATCACTTAGAGCACCTTTAACCAAAACCCCATTCAAAAAGCCCATTGACTTCGGGACTTTGGAACCAGAAGTGCTAAAATGCTAACTCTCTTCAGCGTTTTGGCCTTCAAAGTGACATCATAACTGTGCCACTCTATTAAACTACAATCTTCCCTTTTCAAACAGTCTGTGCAACGAAAGCACACTGACTGACATCCCCCCCCCCTTCTCGCTCTCTCTCTCCTGCTTTCAGTCCAGTCTTCCTGAAGTGAGGGCACAAGTTCTGCTTGGTCAGCCAAGGGTGTTTTCCACGTCACACACTGGACTGCGAGTGTCATGGATTTCAGGGTTTCTATGGCAGCAGTGGTTAATTCCCTAGGCCTCTTTCTCATCAAGCCTGACACTCTCTCTCTCTCTCTCTCTCTCTCTCTCTCTCTCTATTTGGAAAAAAAAGCTCTGGCCAGGCCCTAAGCCAAAAGCCTTGGAGATAAGCTGCTAATAGGAAACAATCTACAGCTAATGCACACATTCCACAGTGAAAACATCTTTTAATAACAAAAACAGAGTGCTTTCCCTCTTCTCGTTTTCTTCCCCCTTCCTCCTGTCTCCACGGCCCCTTTCTAAACAAAGCTGCGGAGTGAGCAAGATAGCGGGAGAGAGAAGACAAGATGTTGAGAAATGCATCAGAGCGTGCCGATACCTGAAAAAACGAATCGTCAGAGAAGTGAAGGTGTGGCACTGCGTCCTCAAGGCTGCGAGCCATTAAACGATTACAGAGGGAAGTGAAAGAGAAAAGAGGGAAGGGCAGGCAGCGATCTGCAACAAATGCGAGGAAAGTCAGGCCCCCGGCGTACGCAGACGAACGAGCTTCACGCCGGCTTGTTTGTTTGATGCCCCGCTGCCACGTTTTTCCTGCAGATCCCAGAAGCCTCCACTGCGCAGCGTGAGAGCGAGCCAGAAAACATGCACACCGATCTGTGATTCAGCGTGCAGATGTGCTGACAAGAATGAGTGAGAGCGGTCCATCTTGCTGTGATTATAGCTGCCGTCACGTCTGATGTCGTAATTGACACTGGCTGCGAGCTGTTTACGGCTAGAGAATCAAACATATGGACTTGCCCCTTTCATTTTAGGGCTGCTGCACATTCTCCTGATCACGTCTCCTCTTCTCTCAGACCCGTTCCATCACTGACACCAAAGCCTTGATGGACGGGAGCCGTTGCGGAGCGACGCCTGTAAACAGTGGGAATGTTTGCGCTTTGTTTATTCGTACCACGCTGAGAATCGTCGTGCCAAATCAGCTAGCGTTCTTTCTAAACAATTTGGGTGCGCTGTCATTCTGTGATACCTGGAAAAGCTGTCCACGGATTCACTCAAGATTACCTTACAATACCGCTGCCAAATAGAGTGCAAGCAAACTGTTTCCCCCCTTACAAAGAGAGCATTTATGGCCCTTAATGAAGCATAACAGCCACCGTCAGCACTCATATGCTAACGTTATGCCACACTCGCCTCAAATGCCACCTGCACTGAACAACATGACAAATGACACGACCGTGCATAAACATTTCTGCAGTGCTTTTTTTAGCTCAACTGAAACGATTGTGCGAAGCTCAATTGTTTAGGAAAGTTCACCCAAAAGAAAATTCTGTTACTGACCCTCAAGTTAATATGATTTCACTCTAAAAAATGCTGGGTTGTTATAACCTAAATTAGGGTCAAATATGGACAAACTCAAATAAAATACAGTTAAAAGTGAAAGTTGAAATTTCATTTTTAACCCAACACTTGTCCATATTTGGGTTAAAACAACCCAGCATTGTTTAGATTGTAGTAACACTTTATTTAAGGTAATATAAGTAACTAAATTTACTTCCTATAGAAATTACTGTAAATCATGCACACTCTAAAAAAATGCTGGGTTGTTTTAACCCATCTTTGGGTCAAATATGGACTGTCATTGGCTTAAATGTTTAAATTACATTTTAACCCAACATTTGGGTTTGTCCATCCATATTTGACCCAAATTTGGGTTAAAACAACCCAGCATTTTTTAGAGTGCAATGATCATTTTCAAAAAAATTCAAAAAGACTTTGAATGCCGACTTTACAAATCATTGAAATAACCCTACAAAGATACACTCAGAAATGTTGTCTTTTGTGGTTTCTCGCTATGCCGTCATATTAGTTTGATGTGTAATCGGCCGACTCCCTCAAACACACTTATGGGCCAGGTTGTATGCACAAGAGAAGTTAGTTTACCAACATCCTTGTCTGAAGTGTTGAACCAATTCATATTAATGTTATGCATACGCTTTCACTGATGAGAGAATGCACCTGGGAAGCAATAGCCATTTCAGCTGAATAAATCTTTCATTCACATAGTGCCTAGAGATTTGGGAGCCAATTGAAAAGTGAATGACTGTTAAATAGAGAGAGGACAGATGCTCACCTGCAATGCAGTGCAGTGTTTGGAAGCACTTCAACATCCATTCTGAAGCAGATGGTGTGTACAAAAGTATATGTGTTTATTGCAGCTGATGCGGCACATTCAAGATCACTTACTGGCCAACCTCCAATTCTCAAATGATGTTCTAATCTCTAGATCTGTCTTGAGTTGTGAATTGATGAGCAGGCAATATAAAAAAAAACGTTTTGTTATGTCACTGTGTACGTCGCCATACGTCTTAAAGTACAACATTACTTTGGGATTATTATCTCAAACTCGTGTAGGCCTACCAAGAAGGCTTTAAAAACAAGTCTTTGAATCTTTTCTTTTGATATGATATCTTTTCTGGGATGCGTTTCCCGTACAACGATGTAATTCGCTGATTCCCTACCATAGTACGATGCAGCGTTGGAAAAATCAACTAGCTAGTCGTGACTGTTCCCCGAAACCCACAGTCGCAAACTATCGATTTAGGAGTAGGATTTATTACGTCCAAATGTCATGCAATATAGAAACGATGCCTCTAACCACAACTCAAGAGCTGTCGTTCAAACCACACAACTTTGCGATGCTGTTTACGAATGTTCGTTGGAACGAAGGTTTTGGAAAACACCGAAACGTTGAACTATGCTGATAACGACGGAACTTGCGACCATAGTTGACTAACGATGCTTTCGGGAAATGCACCTTTTTCTTTCCATTTATTTGTTCTATATTGTGACTGTTTTCTTCTTTGCTTTTAACGTTTTCCATAAAAAAAATAGAAACGCTTGCGCCAACGTCAAGCATAATGCCGTGTGTCCACCAAAGCGTTTTTAGCCAGCTGAAAACGCTAGACGCTCAGCTGAAGACGCCGTGCTTTGGGTGCTTGAGAGCGTTTTGGCAGCGCAGCGTTTTTTCCGTTGAGATGTTTGAACCCGGTCTCATCCCAAGACGTCATATAACTGACGTTTTGGGACGTCTTTTGACCATACGTCAATATTTGCCTTTT
>JAOTRC010000018.1:8922499-8933758 GCA_027497675.1 Cyprinella lutrensis
ATATCTCTAGTTACAGTCCCTGCATTGTAAAATGTAAGTTATACTTGCGAGGAGTGAACATTTAGACAGAGAAAAAGTATCAAACGTATCTTGTGCAGAAAAGTTAGCTTTTCTTTTACACCTGTGTGAAATCCAATAATATTTAATAAAAAAAAATATCGGCCGATATATTGGCCAAAAATACGTGTATCGGTATCGGCCTTCAAAATCCTTTATCGGTCGGGCTCTTGTGTAAACCAGTGTGATGCTGATAAAGTTTTGTTTTCTCCTCTTACAGTGTCATGGAGAACAAGAACTCTGGTCCTTACCTCTTTTCCCAGAGGCAGTTTTGGTCTTGTGTAAAGGTAAGTCTAGTCATGCTAAAGTATTCTGGAGACATTCTGTTGTTTAAATCATTTCATCTATATTTGTAGTTACCATTGTTCAAGCTTATTCTCTGCTGAATCTCTTTCTTGTGTTCAGTTACTTGGGAATATCTTAATATGGGATGGGATCCTGTCTCTGTCAGCGCTAAAGGAGCTCGCCGTAGACAGCACACTAAACCGCTACATTCTCTCAGCCCTGCAGACCACAGACGCCAGCGAGGATCATGTGGAGAAATGCCGCAGAGTATGACTTTTTGTGGAATTAATATTGATATAAACAGTGCTTACAGATGAAGTCATTCTAACCCTCTATTAACCCTAAGGTGGTGGAGTGTTTTCCTGTGCAGTGGTTCAGCAGTCTGAAAGGACAGCAGACTCTTCCTCAGCTCGAGAACTTCTGCAGATTTTTGAAACACCTGTCCAGCTGTCTGTACCGCAGCTGCGTGGCTGGATCAGACGTGGAGAAAAGGACCGTGAGGTAAAGTGGTTTCTAATGTTAACACTCACACCGTATTCACTTCTTAGCCCTTAATCCTGTAATTGTGGACAAATGTGGGCACAGAGGACTCTGGTGTGATCCTAATTTTTATGTATTATAAATGTTATATCACTGTCTTCATTAAAGTTTTCTCTATCCGTTTATGGTGTTTTTTTTTATTTTGGGGCTATTTTTGAATTGATTTACTTCAAAAAGTACCATATTTTCTATGTAAATTATGCTTATTTTTATGTTTTTTTTTTATTTATTTTTTTTGTAACTACATTAAAATATCATTCCAATAAGTTCTTAGAGCTAAAACCCAAAGATGAAGTGACTGCTGTCACCTTGTGTGTTATTTTGGCTTATTTTAGAATGCTCTAAATTAGTTTTTCCCATTCATTTTCTATGCCCATTTTTGACCCAAATACAATATTAAGGAGGGTTTTTTTCACCCACTTAACTGAGTTGTATAATTCAGTAAAATAAAATGTGTGTTCAGAAGGCAAACTTAGGACAAGTAGCCAAGTCTTGTACTGCTCAGATCAAGGGAAGTATTTTTAAAAAATAAATCAAAACTGTTTTGCCCACATTTGTCCAGAATACGGGTTTAGTGTTAAATCACACAAAGATATCACATATATTAACGTAGTATACAAGTATGATGATGGTTTAATATAAAACAGGGGCCTTCAGTTGGGAGTCTGGTGGTTTTCTAGGCCTAGGGGAACTACCCACTGATTTTAATGAGGAAAAGACAAATATACAGTATATTAAAAAACATCATTAATTAACATTGGTTGTGTGTATACATATGTTCATATGTTTAATGGTTCCAATGTATATAAAGTGAAATTAAGATGAAGCATGTAAGTATATGTGTATGCATAAGTTATTTTAATTACACTGGAATGTAAGCATTATATCTCTCTTTTCTTTTTAAATCAAGTTCTTGTTTCTCTGCATAGGGAACACATAAAGGATGTGATTAGGCTTTTGGGACGACTCAACGCTTTAGACCACGTGATCGCAGTTGCGTCGGAACATGGCATTAAAGATATAAAGACTCTCCTCGAGAACAAATGAAAGGCAAACCATTGGAACACCTCACTGGCCATTTTTGCATGGACCACACTGTGTAAATACTGTGAATATTGTACATTTATCTGTGTGGGTGAAGGGTTTTCCTTCGAGGCACATTGGTAGACTCTAGTGTTGTTTCACCTTCAGGAAACTGTCACTGATTTGGGTTTGAAGTGCACTCTGCTGTGTTAAGAGTTTTGTAGTCCCTTACCTGAAGAGGCGTCACTTCTTTTTACTTTTTTTTAAGCGGATGGGATCTTTTAAACTGTCAATCACTCTTCAGTACCTGCAAGAAAATATATTGGTTCTTTACACTTTCCCCTCCCTCAAAGGCAGGTTGCATACAGCATATTGTCAACAACGTTCAAAAAATATTTATGTGCACAGCCATGGGTCAAATAATCCAGCATCTGTGCCCATCTCAAGAAGAGAGAACGATCTTGCTCATGTGCCAACCTCATCCCTAATTAAAAGAACATGACATGCTGGCAAACAAAACCATGTGATACTTTAACAAATGTACTTATTTTTTTGTTTTCCTGAACCCTGAAATGATTTATTTGCATAAATAAAAGTGTTAATGCTTATTCAGGATAAATTCCTTCCTTTACATACAGCGTAGTTGTGACCTCACAATTGGGATTTCACATTTGCAACTTCATTTCTTTAATTTACTTTTTTCTCATACTTGCAAATTACAAATTAATGCATCTTTCAGTGCAACTTATTATATTTGCAACTTAATTTCTTAAAATTATGACCGTCAAAATGTAACTTTCATTAATTTTTCTCATGTCTGTTTTTACTTCTTGAAAAAGGAATTGCATTAGTTATGTAGTAGCACTAGTAATGCAAAGATTTCATGAAAATAATCTGTTTTACATGCAGTTAGGCATTTGCATATTTTACTTTATAGTTGTCAGCATTTTCCTCAGGTGTCTTGGTGTGGTTTAGCCTGAGGTAGAAAGTGATACATAATTTGATTCTATAGAAGCCATTTGTTTAAACCCAGATGTTACTTTTGAGTTTTTATGTATGTGTAACTTTGTCGTGATAAGGAATTGTCTTTTCCTCCCTAGTGGTTTTTCATTATTTTTAGGGGACAGTCACTAGAGGTGTGGAGGCTCCTATTATTTCTGGCCGGGAGTCTATGGAAGCCCATGAAACCCTTTGGAGGGATATTTGGCAGACTGAGAGGTGAGTCTGAACTTTCTGGTGGTCTTGATCTCAAAACCCTATAGTGCCAATGACAACTCATCTGCAATTTTTCTGATCTTGGACCATAAAAGAATTATTTTTCTATTTCATTGTTCCATTTATGCCACAAGAAAATAATCATGCTTTGATTAATCTTAATTATGGGACGAGTCAAAATTATGAGACACTGAAGGAGTGTTCACATTAGCAAAATGTTGTGAGCAACGTTTAAGATATAAATAAAAGCATACATGTCAACTGTTTTGCGATAGAAATGTTAAACGAAAGACAGTTGTTCTTGTTCTAATACCTATGCAAGTAAATAAACTTTTTTCTAAAGCATTTCAGGCCGTTTTGAATTGAAAATGTGCATTATAAGATTCGTGTATCGACACGAATTAACACAAAACGGTTTAGGTTTTGAATTAGGTATGCAAATAAACGTAGCTACATGTAATATTGCAAATATTTGCAAAGTTAAAAATTATTTTGCAAAATAATTAGACCTATAATTCCTTTACTGTTATTTCTTTATGCAGTTTCTCTCCAGCGAATAGTAAAAGTCGGGAGGAGCAATTACAAAACCTCAGTGAAACCCGATCCATGTACCTTACACATCACAAATGACCCCCCATACACACACACACACACAGTCACTCACACCACCTGTCAGGAGACTCAGCCCATATAACCACAGGCAGAAGCCTCGGCTGGAGGTGGAGGAGGACACAATCTGAGGCAAGTTTTCCTGCAACGCAAGTTTCACTGGATCCAGTCTGATCTGCATCAAGACCAGCTGCACGGTAAGACCCAACATCTGTTTCAGCTAACAGTTTCCTTCCAGGCGTTTTTATTAAACTTTCTTAGTTGTGAAAGTTCATTTGGTCAGTACGCTCTTTCTATAGTTATTATTAAAGTGAAAAGTGAATCAACTGGAGGTCCGCGGCAGCACATGGTGGTTTGGTTTAATTACTTATGCAACGCCGTTATTACGCAGGGCATGGAAACGTGGAACGGGGCGCACGGGGTCTCCCTCCTTCTAATGTGGTCTGTCCTGCAGGGAAAAACTGCGGACATTAAAAGGGGATTTTAGGTTTATGTAAAGCTGCCGTTTCTAAAGCCTTTGGTTTAGCTAGCTACTGTGAGACGCGAGCTTGCAGCGCTCTGGTTTATTTGTGTCCCGTCGAGCGCGTGCAGGATGAACGTTTTGGGGTCAAAAAACATAAGATAGAAAATATTTATTGTTGTGGATACGCATATTCTGTTACATGTAAATAAAACATAAAATAAAATACTTGTTTTAAACAATAAAATGCAGGAAAATTGTTTGTAGGTAAATCTTTTCTATTTATAAGTGATACCGGAGTCTCTTCTTCTAGTAAGAGTAAACTGATCTAAAAGAGCGGCATGTCACCTCATGCCATAAGAGATGCAGTAGCTAGTCTAAAGATATTACTGCCAAAACGATCAAAAATATTTAAACAGACAGTCACTATATAATTTATGAATGCTGCATATATACATACATACATACATACATATTTGTAGTTAAATAATTAATTTTATTATTAATGTTAATAAACAATGCTTTTTCATTGATATAATGGAAAACATTGCACCATCAACACTGATTAACTCACAGCATGAGTTGTATTTATATGTAAACAATGTGCTACCACGTGAAGTTTTCTGTCCAATGGTGCGAGGGTCTTTTTATTTACTACAGCAGAGTCACTGTAGGCCTATGTGAAATGTTTTTTCCTCAGACGACCAGATGGTTTCTGCAACAAAGAGCTCTTTTAATGCTTAATTTAATTGTTTCAGTAAGTCCTCGCTGATTGTAGGACAGAGAAATTATTCACTGTCAAATGTGTAGTTGTTTTTAGGTTAACCTGTTGAATGTTTCCATATTACACAGAGTCAGGACAGTCAGCTCTGATGAGCTTTGACCGTTTGTTCTTCTTTATTTCCTTTGGGATACTATAGATACACTAAAATATGTATGTGTGGGTGTGTGCCTGAATGAATCCCAAACTAGAAGTTCTTGGCCCTTATAATATTATTACATCCCTTGAAAGGTTTTTATTGTGATGGTGCAATGTGAAGATCACAAGAACTGAAATTCTTTATTTGTTTGTCCTCTCAAACCCAAAGTAATCAGATAGCATGAGATAGCTATCTAGTAGGAAGTAGAAGTGTTTTGCTTATTTATATCAGTGACTCGTGACCTCATGGCTCATCCTGCAGGTTTTCTGTGTTATGTAAACTAACTGATTTGTATTATTTCTTGTAATGTGGTCACGAGTATTTATCACATATAATGTGTTACCTGACATCCCACATGCTTAAGTGGTGGCCTAGTGGTTAAGAAACTGGTCTGCTGTCATAAAGGTTGCAGGTTCAGTCCAAGGCTTGTTATTCAAAATGAGTGGTTAGCTCACAATCAGCCAATTAGGGTGTCCGTCAGCAAATGTGATTAGCTATCCATTTGAAGCAATATAGAATGCAGTAAAAAATAGTTATAAACTAACCATTAGATTGTCAACGTTTATGCTAATATTGATGACGTTAGAGTAGTTAGAGTAACTTTGTTTGAAAATGACATGTTTATAAGATATTTTCATTTCACTTTTATTTTCTCAGGCAAGTCATTGAGAACAAATTATTATTTACAAAAACAGCCTGGCTTATTTAATATTTATATTTAATATGTATATAGGATAAAAAGAAAAAAAATGGACCTGCCACCATAGCTGGAAAAAATCCAACTGTATTAATGTACCACTGTAGTTAAAAACATTACAAACTTACTGTTTTGAATCGAACTACGGCAAGCAGATAGCGCTGAACACTGGTTTGTTATGTATTTTCTCACTCAAATATGTATTTTGGATCATTTTTAACCCCCAAAACATCTACAGACTACAGCTTTATGGATTTCTACATAACCAAACTTGTTTTCGTTTTCTTGTTGACCGTTTTATAAAATAGAAGTAGATGGGTCAGGCAGAGGGGTTTTTTTCTTACCGTCGGTTGGCTGCGAGTACATCCTAAATGAGTTTAGACATTCCTGCCAAAGATTAAAACTGAAGAATGTTTGTCACATACATTCTGAAGCAAAACAGCAGTCACAAGTTTCTGAGCTAATGGTAGTTGGACGGTGCCAGGTATTGTGCCCACTCTAAACATGCTCATATGATTGGACAGACCTTCACACAAACACTTCAACAAAACATGTTCATTTTCTTTCTGGGTAGACACTGCCCTTGACCCTATTTCCTATCTGAAGCCTTGCTGTTTCTAGAAGGGGCTTATGTTGTGGTTGTTATCATACTCCAAACCTCTGTGACATCAGTACTCAAGCCTGTATTCATGCTAGCGTAGGATCAGTATGTCTATTTCACATGCTGATGGGATTTTATTTAATAAATGTTGTGATTAAAAGTGAAATAAATAGCATTCCAAGGCTAAAACACCATAACAGAAAGTCGCTCACTGATTGGTTCCCAGGCATCACACCCCTACTCTACCCACCTGCTTAATTTAGCCAGATAAACTACGTGTGTCCATGGTCACCTCACTCGTTCTGACTGAGCCGGAATGTCAAATGATGGCACTATTAACCTTACACAACCCTACTGTCAGATGAAGCTATGTGGATTTATGTAGATGTGATTTTTCCATATGGTTTCCTGCGGACAGTGTGCTGCAAAGTGTATGATGCCATTCGAGAAGAAGATTTACTTAAGTGCTATGCTAATGGAGATCATGGTTGTGTTTTATTTAAATATGTATTTTGTGTCAGATATTTCTCCTCAAAATGCCTGGGAGGGTTAAAAAAAGAAACAATTGAGATGTTTGCACATACAATAAGTGTGGAAAGCTATGAAATTAACGTTGATACAAAGGTTCAATGCTAAAGATTTTTTCTACAGTTGTTTAAATTCCCAGAAAAAAAACATATTGTTTTCATTATTTTTTACGAAGCCTGCACTGAAAATGTTTTTTAGGTAAATCATAGCCACATTGTTCTAATTCGCTCCCATGATTTATTTATTTGTTCCGTAATTTTTGCCATGATTTAACTACATTAAAACGACTGAACAAAGTAGAACATGTGGCCATGATTTTTTCTAAAACAGTTACCAATTAGTATAATTTTATTTACCCAGTGTGTGACTGTAGCTTTTGACCCTTATCAACATTTTATTCTAATAAATAAGATTTATACGACACTAACATTTTTGAGACCAGTGAAATTTCGCAATTATTGATTCCAATTTCGATACCACAACAAAAACTATTAAGCTAGGTAACTAATACAAAGTTCAAACATTAATAAACACAAGTATGCAGTCAGTAATGAAACAAAAACAAATAAATAAACTATGAGCAGCGATTTAATAAGACAATTAAAATAACTGCTTTGATTTTCAGGTTGGTCCAACAATAACATTTAGGTACAAAAATTACATATTAATCAAATTTAAAATAACACTACATAGTCTTCACTGTATGAATTAAATATTGATTCTTATTAAACTAAGAAATATGTTCAGTCAAGAGCAATAAATGATTTTCTCTTTTTATTTTGCTGATTGATTAACATTGAGGACTTAATTTTGTGTATATGTGTCCATTTAAGCATGATAAAATGCATAAACTGATGATGATAACTCGACTCGGTAGTGGAAATGCTGTCAGCTGTTCTGATTATGTCAAAATGTTCTTCGATTGAACTTAGCATGACTTTTGATTTCAGACTGTAGGCAAACTGATTACAAACTCCAACACGTTGAACTTGAGACATTTTTAAAATCGGTTCTGAAACTCTTGGGGAGGCATTGTGAGATTAGTAGGGTCGAGGACAAACTCTAATAGATTTAAGCAGAGCGTTTCATGTGCTCTCTAAAAAAACAATGTTTGTCAGTAAATCCTCATGTTTATAATGATAATTGAAGTATGCTTACTTACTGTATGACATGAGTTGTTTACAATTGTTTCATCTTGAAATTGACCAAGTCGAGACCAAGACCAAGTAGAGACCAAGACCGTGACCAAATCGAGACCAATACCAAGTCGAGACCAAGACAGTGACCAAGTGGAGACCGAGACCAAGACTGAGACCAAGACTGAGACTGAGACCAAGTCGAGACCAAGACTGAGACCAAGACCAAGTCGAGACCGAGACCAAGACTGAGACCAAGTCGAGACCGAGACCGAGACCAAGTCGAGACCAAGACTGAGACCAAGACTGAGACCAAGACTGAGACCGAGACCAAGTCGAGACCGAGACCAAGACTGTGACCGAGACCAAGACTGAGACCAAGTTCAAGTCGAGACCAAGACCGAGATCAAGTCGAGACTGGAGGGGAAAAAACAGACTAGTGTTGTTGAAGCTAAGCAATAACTTGTTAGATTTTGTTTTGCATTGCCTGCCTATCTCTAATTTTGAAGTCTTCAAATGAATCCATTCTGCGACTTTTAAATACATAATTATATTTTGAAAACGAAATTATAAGCTTAAGTCCAGGATCTGAAAGTTGGTTGTTTTGTCGCTATGGGTACACACACATACACACACATAAACAGTTGGCGGTGCACTCAAAGTCATCTGTCAGTTGTGCAGCTACCCAAGATCTCCCGAATGAAGTTAAAACCCATCATGTCACTGATATGCGTTTTACTAAATATTAATACATCAAAAACTGTACATGATATGTGTTTTTTAAATCAAGTGATCAAAGTGTTCGATCAGAGGTGCGGATACTGTGTTTTCTCGTGTGGCTCGCGCACACTGCGCTGTCTTCCTTCGGACGCAGGCTTCAATCCATTGCGGGTATCGTGGATATTGTAGTATAATAGTATTGTATTTGCTAAATCCCCTGACCACTATATCATTCTGAGACAGCGAGACCTAGACAAGAGCATTGGCCGTGACAAGCCGAGACCACGTAAAAGACTGGTTTTAAGACATACGTCACTACTAATTCCAACCAAGGAACAGCTTGTGCTTGGATTAGTTTTATTCATGTGAGGATAGAAACCAAAGATAGGATATGTTTTTGGTCAAAAATGTATTAGATGAGTGAACCGAACAAACCTGGTTTTTACTGACCAGGACTTTAAACTCTGGTTGTCTTAACTCAAATCACACTACTAATCTCAATCTCATTTCAATGAACTTCCGGTGTTTAGATATGGGGAATATGGCCAAAGCTTTGCACTGTTTTAGCAACAGGTTTGTTCCAGTCAGGCGACAGGCCCTCATGCCACGCTTGCGTGATTTAGATGTCAACAGTTAAAGGCGCAGTACCGCTCGAGTGACTCTGCTAACTTGCTTCCATGTTGTGTGATCAATGCTAATGACATCCAAGACATCCGATAGCCCCGAAGCAGAGAAAGAAAAGGTCGCCACCTTTACGTCTGTGGAACTTTCCATTTAACTCTGCCTCGTGTGACAGGAAGTGACTCCTTGTGTTCCCTTTGCTGTTTAGAGGGGGAGCTCCAAAGAAAGAACTGGGTCATGATTCACAGTAGCTTAATTTATAGACTCGTACTCGATTTCAAATCAAAGCCTCTCAAGTTACCCATAGTTTGAAGTCGTTAAACTGTAATCAAGCTACTATTTAAAGAAAAGTGATTAGCTATACTATGTGCTTCTAACAAAATCTAGTAATCAATATCTATTGGACAAAAACAATGTCTAAAACCATGCTAAAAATAGCTTAAACCAGCCTAAACTGGATTTGTAGTTGTATCTCCTAGCTTGGTCATGCAGGTCTATTTTACTGCTTTAGGGACATTGAGGTCAGACTAAGGGACCAACTGGTTGACCAGCTATTAGATTAAAACCATAGACCTTAAGCAGAGCAGTTTTTGAAGTGTGCTTCCCAATGCTAGGCATAAGTGAAGAGTTAATATATAGAGTTAATATAATAAGAAAATATTCTTCTTTATTGGATTATTGCAATAACATGTTTCAAAAACAGTGCTTTATTGTACTATAATTATTTACATGTGGGGAAAAGGTTGGTTTAAATAAAGCTGCACTATTTTTACATCCGCTGAGCTGTCGTACAAATGTAGTAGTGTCACAACTTTTTGTTAGTTACTCCTGAAATGTATTTTTCCTTTATTATGTGAGAAAAATACCATATTTACTGCTGTACATGCATCTGTGGTGTGATGGTCGCTTCACATAGAGATATTCGTTTGCGTCAAATTAACTTTTCAGAACAGGCTGTTCTCACAGTGCTCGTGAACACAGATCCCAGTTGTTCTTTTGCAATTGCTTGTATTTTTGCCATTAAGATCCGCTCTCGGTTGCGTAAGATGTCAGTTCGTGTGAATATGATAGATTATCCCCCGGTGGGCCTCTCCTGCTCTGCCACCAGTCACATTTTATGGATTTCTCTCTATGTTACTCAACACTTGGGAAAAGCGTTCAGTACTTAAACTGGAGACATTGCAGCTGTATGAACTTATTGACTGGAGAGCTGCTGCTCATTTGTACTAACAGTACAGTACATTTTGACTCTTGAACTTGGGCTGGTCATTGTGCTTTTCATTCAAGAGGTTTGGTTGCGGTTCACAATACAGCGTTGAGGTCTCTTGCAGTATTATCAAAAACACACTGCTTTTTAATTTCTTGGCTACAAGTTTAAGTGGATATGTGTCAGTGGTTTTAGGCCCTTAAAAATCTTGACAGCTGCTATCCTCCCTACAAATGTGCTGGTTTGTGTCGTGGAGCTTAGGAAAAGGACGTAATGTTTGCACTTAAATCTGGTGGAAAATATCTGGAAAATGCCTTGTTACTTTGGTCAAACTGGGAAGGTGTAACAACAGTTAACATTTAGATTCATCTCTGGAAATGTATTTTGTGTGGAAATGAATTTAAAGCTACGGTGTGTTACTCTTTTAGTTTATTCTTAGCTAAAAACACAGTTCTTTCAAAAATATATGCGCGCATTAATGTATATTTACTTCGTTCAAGTAATAAAGTATTCTCGTGAGTGTAAAATATGCCATTGAAAATACATACGGGTTAGGGGTTGTAATGTTGCCCCTCCATCTTGAAAGTACGTTAGCCAAAGAGGGACATACCCGTTAATTCAAGCTTCGCCTTTCGCGTTT
>JAOTRC010000018.1:9017073-9028244 GCA_027497675.1 Cyprinella lutrensis
TATTTATTTTATTTTGTTTTTTTTTCTCGATTTATTGATGTAATTGATCCTTCTAAAATCATTATAATATATTCTGATTTGACACTGTTGAAAACATTGTGCTGCCTAAAATATTAGTGAAAACATTTGTTTTCGGGATTCTTTGATGGAAATTTTTTTTTTGAAATAGACATATTTTTAAATTATATTTAATTATAATTAGCAGGCCAAATTATAATAATAATAATTAAAGCTGCAAGCAGCATTTAGCGGTTTTCAACCAGTTCAGGCCTTTAAGGCGTTTAAGCACAAAAGCATCAAAAGACATTAAGTTTTATGTAAGCATGATTTACCATGATATACCTCATTTCAGTGTGATATTACAAGATTAACCGTGTTCCAATATGACTTACCATGTTATAGGATGATTTTATCATGATTTACCATGCTCCAATATGATTTTCCACAGTTTACCATGATTTACCATGTTGTAGGATAATTTACCATGATTTACCATGTGTCAATATGATTTACTACAGTTTACCATGATTTACCATGTTATAGGATGATTTATCATGATTTACCATGTTCCAATATGATTTATCATGTTCCAATGTGATTTGCTATAGTTTAACATGATTTACCATGCACTAGTTTGGTTTACCATGATTTACCACATTCTAGTATTATTTAATATGAATTTTATTAATCCACTGTCACTTTTAATCGATTTAATGCAACCTTGCTATGCGTTGACCATTTTATATTATTATGAACATCAGGGTTATTTCAAAAAATATTCTCAAATTTTTCTCATCAATTTGGGCTGACCACAGATCTGAGATTTGTGAGATTGATTTTGTAATATATTTATACTGTATTCTGTACTGTATGTGCACGGATGCCTGCAACCCCTCGGAATATCATATCGTTCAGCTTGTGTGGCAGTGTTATTTTGTGGTTGGCTGCCTCTTATTGGAATCGATCCATGGACCACTGAGACCATATTATGACTCCACGGAGGAGGATAGCGATACGAAAAGAGACAGAAAGGGGGTGGTGGTTACTTTTACAAACGCATTCATGGATTTGCAGTCGCATACACTGTATATGTGCCCCAAGTGAATGTCCTTGAACTCAGGAAACCTCCTACACTGCCATTAACTCATCTATGTCTTTCTTTATCCACAGCATCCCGTAAGGAATTCCAGAAGAGTTCTGATGGCACCCGTTCGTCTCTCTCCTCCCCTAAGAGACTCGCTGTAGTGTCTCCTAAACCACAGTCTCCAGGTAACCAACCAAAGCGAAGATCAACCCAAGATTGCTTTCTTTTCATATCTGTCCCCTGCTGCTCTACAGAGTACAGTGCTTCCATTAGAGGATGTCACCCTATTGGATAAATCTCATCTGACGCTCACATCTTCACTGAAACCCTCTTTATTTTTCTATACACACACCTAAACATAGAATGAGAGAGTACTACATTTAAGATGTAATCAGTATGGCCACTGGGGTCACTGTCCAGCTGTCATGTTGAACAAAATGAAACAATAATCGAAACAATACCCAATCTTCAGCATTTGATCCCCACAGTACTGTCTATATCCCTCCTGAGGTGCAAATTATGGGTTTTGGGGGTCAGAACTCACAAAATTACTGTTTAAATCCCCCTGAAGGACATTAAAACAAAATGTTGGGGGTTCTTGAGAAACATGTTAGGAGGTTTCAGAGTGAATCTTTGCTCTTCTTGCTTTCTTTGTCTTCTGATGAGCAGGGAATCTACCTAACATCAGGTTCGCCCACCTTACCACCTGAAAAGCAGTTTTTCCCAGTTGTTGTCATAGAGACCAAAGAATAAGCCTCTTTAGGAGGATAGTGGCTGTGTGCGAGGAATGCATTGTGTATGAGTCAGCATAATGTTTTAAAATGTACAGCTCAACATCATTTTGATTAAGATTAGATCTTTGATATTGTCTATTTTTTACACTATCATTCAAAAGTTTGTGGTTGGTTAGATTTTTAAAAATGTTTTTTTTTTTAAAGATGTCTCTCGTGATTACCAAGGCATTTATTTGCCTTGCCTTCATTTATGTAATTTATTCCAGTGATGGCAAGGCTGAATTTTTAGCATCATTACTCCAGTCTTCAGTGTCACATGATCCTTCAGAAATCATTCTAATATGTTGAGTTGCTGCTCAAGACATTTAATATTAAAACATGATGTTTTTTTCAGGATTCTTTGATGAATAGAACAGAATTACTTTGAAATAGAAATCTGTTTATAACATTATTAATGTATTTACTGTCTCTTTTGATCAATTTTTTTGTGCACTTGCTGAATATTTTATTTTTTCAAAAATCTCCAAACCTTTGAACGCAATGTATCTCAACATTTCTATACAATGAACTTAGGACAGCCGTAGCTTGCTAATGTGTGTAGAGGTTAATTCAATACCTAATACGTCAGTAAAGGGCATTGACAAAATGTGATGCCAGTCATTAACAAACAAATTGCTTGCATACTCAACACTGAGGACAACAATGACTCCATCATAGCAATTAACAGCTCTACACAGACAAGTCTTTTTTCTGAAGATTAGGTTCTACAGTAATGATGGGCGTAAATCATCTTGTCATTCCATTTGGCTCATTGTGTTTATCAAATTCATCAAGAGATGAATGCTAACACAGCTGCAGTAAGAACAAAAACATTAGCCGCTCTTAGCATTAGCATTAGCAGTGCTTTAGATTGCTTGCTTATCCTGAAGCACATTATGCCTTGGTTTTATATTTTAGAAATGAAAAATATTTTACTCTTATGCTAGTTTTTGAGTGTATCTCTATATAGCATAAATAATTTATAATGTCTTCATGTAACTTCCATGAGTGTCTTGGTGTGACTAATCTATAGCCTCCATCCATTGTAATGCATATTGTGAATTCCATTATATACTTGAACTATAAGATATGATATGGTTTGTTCAGCCACTGTGCCCTCAGCTGTGGGTCACATACCTCATTTTAACATTACAATGAAACCAGTCTAGTCTTTGAATAGTCCATTTGCTTTACTTATAGAGTATTCACCTAATCCAGTTAGGTATAGAAATTATGGTAAAGCTTCATGTAAATTGTTTCATGGTTGTTAAGCGCACAGCACTCCCTGGGGTGTCTTAGCATTATGGAGGCCGTTTTATTCACACGGGGCAGTTCTGAGATGAGTTTAATGAAATTGATTTTTTAGTGCTTTTTCTTTTGTGTTTCCCACTTTAGTGCTTCAGAGGCAACAGAAGGCAACAGTGGCAGTCCGAGGCTCAAGCATTCAGATCGTGCCTCGTACTGGCTCCCCAGGTCCAGAGAAGAAAAGAGAAGAAGAGCAGAAGAAAGAAAAAGAGCGAGATGAAGTAGAGAGACACGAGGAGTTGCAGCTCTTGCAGGGTCGCTATGAAGAACAGGCCAAGCAACTGCAGGCTCTCCACACAGAACTAAAGAAAACCAGCCTGGGTCTGGAGGTCTTTGTCATCTGTACTCAGCACTTCTCCCTCAAGGTATTTATATATCTAAACATCACATTTTCTTTCATATGTGATGAATCATTTGGCATTGGACATACTCTACTAGTTTTTTTTACACATTTTAGAATACTAATAAAGTCATCAAAACTTAAATCAACTAATTTTATTTTTATTTAATTGTATTATTCATAGGTTAATGTTTGGCAACAGTTCTTCTAACCCTAACTGATGGAGTGTGTAGGTTTTCATTTCTCAAACAACCATGTAGGATATGGCCATATTTCAGGATGACAATGTCAAGATTCATAAGGCTTAAATAGTAATGGTTGGGAGGGAGCATGAGGAATCATTTACACACATGAATTGGCAT
The DNA here is from genome assembly GCA_027497675.1 of Cyprinella lutrensis. Classification (NCBI taxonomy): domain Eukaryota; kingdom Metazoa; phylum Chordata; class Actinopteri; order Cypriniformes; family Leuciscidae; genus Cyprinella; species Cyprinella lutrensis. The sequence continues at coordinate 9,020,938 of JAOTRC010000018.1, forward strand.
TTTTTTCACACATGAATTGGCAATAAAATGATTTTGTTTTGACAATGAAAATGCAAGAGTCGACCATTTTTGAACTCACTCCATCAATTAGGGTTAAAAAAGTGTTGCCAAAAATTACTGTAAACATAATAATCACAATTTTATTGTATTTTATTTTGGGAGAATTGGTCATCCCAAAGATGCTGTTTTCTAAATGTATTATTAAGCATATAATTACGTTCAATCAATCATGCTTCACAGTACACTGACTATAGTGACATTCCTCATGGCTCAAACCCTGTGATCAAATGATTTGCTCAGGGGCACAATGATGTTACGGTCTTCACATGTCATCACCACATGATATGTTTGTATTACCATGCCAAAGCCTCAGCCACTAGTTTACTGATGAACTGACACATCCAGTCTATCTCAACCACTGCAAACTGAGCACTCAAAAACCAAAACCCAAAACTCAAATAACAGCCCTTATCTAATCTATCATGAATAGAAGGATGAGGTAACTGTGTGCAAGAGCAGACCGTTGAGTCACTGTTTGCACACAGAAACACAACAAGCATATCACTGTATCTTTAGGATGAATCATATATGTTATCAACCTTATTTGTAATTCGCTTTAGATAAAAGCATCTGCTAAATTTATAAATAATGTAAATCAAAAATGATTTTTTAAAAGCACAGTGCCCCCTGCTGTTCATCATGAATGATTGCCTAAATTATACATCATAAAAAAAAACATTTGTCCCTCTGAAATGCCTATGCATACAGTACTAATTCGAGACAGACTTAAACAAGTCAGTGAGGGGTCTAAAACATGATGGCTTAAAATATTATTTTAATATTTATTCATGTTCCAGCCTAATGCCCACACATACATTAATATAAATTGCATTCCTCTCCTCCACATGCACTCCTGTTTGTCTGTTTAGCAGTAAAAAGGTTTACGGATAGCAGTTGTGTGTCAGTAACCTGCCAGTTCCTCCCACGCCTGGCAACTCTAACATAAAGCAATCCACATTTTATTAGTTGTTATAATGCATGTTTCATTTTTAAGTGCTTTTCATTATCAGGTTGGTATACTGTAGATTTTCTGTTAAATGCACACTAGAGTGTTAATGCCTCTGCGGCATTTTATCAAATTATTTTTTCCTCGTCACCTTACACTTACAAACATGTCTTTTGTGTTTGATTTTGTTTAGTCATAATTCATACTTAGATTTAATTTAGGCTAAAAAGTAACACTAAATGCAATATGCAGTAAGTAGTCAACACTAAAAAAGTACAGTATGTGTTTATGTGAGGGTACATTGATTCACTGTTTATGGATGTGATTACTGAACTAGTAAAACTGTTTTACTGGATTAGTAAAACTGTTAATCATGAAGAAATTGTACATACTATAAATTGAATCCTAAATGTTTTATTTGTTGTTTACCCTGAAATTGCTGCGACCTAATGTCCCTACAAAAATGGTTAAACCTGAAATCACCTACATTTTAGAAACATTATAGGGCTGAAAATGTTCTCCATGAGGAAAAAGCTAAATAAACTTAATGTAATTCAAATAAATATTCATAAATAAATAATACAATAATCCTGGAATAAATTATGAAAATACACTTGGTTTTGCGGTTGGGTTCGATGATAGATATAGATGTCAATGGAAAACTAGCCTTGAGTAGCCTAATATTGTGTTTAATTGTGATAGTGGATCAGGATAAAAGCAGATGCATGTTATTGTTTGTTTCAGTGTGAAAGTGCTGAGGAGAAGGAGAGAGAGTTGTCACAGGAACTCAGTCGGATTCAGCATGAAGTGGGTGAGTGTCCAGAAACTTCTGAGAAAAAAACAGTTTCCGGTTGCATAAACGGCTTGGACTAGTCTAACAATTTAGTCATCAATGGTCAAGGATATGTTTAGTTTGGTCTGTGTTTTTAAATTCATGGCTTCTTTAACAGTGGCCACATTTTTCTAACTGGCCCCTTTATTTTTTATATTTTTCATATCGCCCAGCCTTTAACGCAGCTCGCTGGGAGCGTCTTCAGAAGGAGAAGAGAGAGCTGGAAGAGTGTTTTGAGAAGGAGCTGAGAGAGTTACAGGTGCAGCAGGAGTCTGAACTCGTAACCTTAGAGGAGAACTTGAGATTGCGGCACGCTTCGGACAGAGACCATCTCAGAGCAGAGCACCAGTCAGAGGTGGAGGAGTTTCACACTCAGCACCAGGAACAGGTTGGATCATCAGGCTGAGGATCATGGGAGATAGGTTTAGGATGGCATGAATATGAAAACTCAACTGCGTGTTTTGTGTGTAGATCGAAGAGTTGACTGCCAACCATGAGGCTGCCCTTGAAGACCTGAAGACCATGCACAACATCACCATGTCAACACTGCAGGAGGAGCATGCCAGGACAATGAGAGGTGAGGGTGCCATTTGTAATACCACTACTAACCAGCTGATAGAAGGAACGTAAATTCTGTAATCTTTCTCATTTCATTTCTCTTAGACTTAAGAAAAGCCCATGAGCAGCAAAAAGCCAATCTAGAAGAGGACTTTGAGAAACTGCGCCTCTCGCTTCAGGTGATTTGTTCAGTGACTTTAAGTTGTTTTGCTACTCTTCCAAAGGGCTTTATTAGTAACAGTACCGTTTCTTTCAGGACCAGGTGGACACTCTGACTTTCCAGAACCGAACTCTGAAAGACAAAGCCAAGCGCTTTGAAGAGGCCCTAAGCAAGAGCACTGATGAACAAATCGTGGTATATATAAAGGGAAATTTATAAAGGAATACTAGGATTTAGGCACACAAATGCTAAAAGTAGGGACTGTAAATGTAATTGCAGGATGCACTGGCCCCATATCAGCACATCGAGGAAGACTTGAAGAGTCTAAAGGAGGTTCTGGAGATGAAGAACCAGCAAATTCATGACCAGGAGAAGAAGATCTGTCATTTGGAGAAAGTGGTAAGCTACAAATGAAAAGGTGTGCAGGATAAACTCACTGTGCAGGAGAATTGTGAGATAAAATATTTTCCTGTGTTCAGTTTAAAGTTAAGAAAAGAAATCAAATTGTGGCCCAATTTACTAATTTGTTCCCTCATTTTAGTTGAATCAAAGGAGGGAATAAATTAGGACAGCATAGCCATGATTTATTAAAACAAGGGAATGAATTAATAAGTCATGGCAGTGTTGTAGTCGAGACCAGCTCACTCGAGTCCGATTCGAGACCAAAGAGAGTCGAGTCCAAGTCGAGACCAAGACCAAAGAGAGTCGAGTCCGATTCGAGACCGAGACCAAAGAGAATCAAGTCCGAGTCGAGACCGAGACCAAACAGAGTCGAATCCAAGTCGAATTCGAGACCAGAGAGGTTGGATAACCTAAGGTTGGGTCTGAAACCATTAAAATATGGTCTCGAGACCGGGTCCAAGACCGAGTCTCGAGTACACAACACTGAGTCAAGGGAACAAATTCTTAATTCATTGCCATGATATACTGTATATTTTTGTCCACGTCATGTATGGGGCTCTGTAGAAAACAGTGCAAGTGAAAGATATTTTTATCTCAAGTAAAACCCCACCTTTGATCAAGGACCACATTATAATTATTGCAGGATGTTAAATAATTATTGATTTGCAATAAAATGAATTGATTTTATAGTGGATACACTCCTTAGCTCTGACGTTTTACAACCGCCTAATAAAATCAACAAAACAAATCACACAATTAAAGAATTGTATAAATTATAAAGCAAGGAGAGCAATCCTTTTCTGATCCTGTTACTGCTACAGTACATTATTTATGATTTGGATATTAAATCTCGTTCAAGGTCCTTTGAAGGCTATATTATTTATGATTTGGAAATAGGACCGCTGTCCACTTTAAAGCCCTTTTTAAACTCACTTTTCCTTTCAGCTTTTATGCTTCTCGTTGTTTCGTCCTCAAGTAAAACACATTTCAGTCCACTGTTCTCCCGGCAGGGGAAGTTTGTGTAAGAATTTAATGTGGAGCTCTGTGTTTGCTTGATCCTTCGAGCAGGCCCAAAAGAACCTGCACCTGGAGGAGCGGGTCCAGGTGCTTCAGCAGCAGAATGAAGACCTGATGGCCCGCATCGACCGCCACCTCTCAGTGTCAAGGTCAGGTTTTGAAATAGGATCAAATTAGTCTTGAATAGCCAATCTGGCTTTGACTAATCCTGACCATTTCATCCTGGATGTTTAGACAACTGTCTGAGGAGAACGCAAACCTTCAGGAGAATGTGGAGAAGGAGACCAGCGAGAAGAAACGTCTGAGCCGCAACAACGAAGAGCTGCTCTGGCTCCTCCAGACGAGTCCCCACCTGTCGCCTTCCGCTTCTCCCATCCACAGAGCCTTCTTTCCCGGCCCTGATATTCCCCCTTACCCTTACTCTCCAGGCCCTGGTACCCCCACACACTCCTATTCTCCTGGCCACTGTACGCCCACTCACAAGGTGGCTTCTCCGGGACCTGGGACGCCCACTCTGAGAGGCTCACCAGCAGCGCGCTCGTCCCCCGCACGGATCCCAAACGCCAACACTTTACCCAGATGAGCTGTCTTACTCAATCTCAGCTGCCTCGCCATATTCTGTTACTGTCCGTCGTGGACGGCAGTGCTTTGTTTTTATTTGCGGGCCATGATTTCCTTTAAAATATGTGGCAAATTTTATTAGGATTTTAACAACTCCAACTGCCAGACAGAGATCTAACAACTTCTGTTATTTCCATTCTTTGAATTTCGTAAGCTCAAAGAATTTTGAACCGGAGGATTGAACTCGTAGCATCAGAATGAAATAGCTACTGATGCTAATGCTAATGACGTGCTGCCGGCAATGCTTGGCCTGCACAGAAGCAGAATGATTTTTGTGTACAGAAGTACAGAAGTAGCTTTAGATCTGACTCTAAAACATGCTGTTGGACTCCAACACAAATGTCTGTAGGTTCTCCTGAATGACATACGAGAACTTTATACAACAAAAAGCACTTTAGGTTTCTGCCCTACCTTCTTCCTACAGATAAATGCACCAGCATTTTTTGCGGTCTGGTTTATTTTTTTATAGGATATGTCTTCTAATTTTTCAAATCTCCCAGTGTTTGAGTTTCGATCCAGAATGTTTCAAATTTGTCAAGACATATACACTGCAAAATTTCATTTTCTTAATATTTTTTTTACATTGAAACTATCTAAATTACATAGGATATGACTTGTGTTGAGGCAATTTTATTTATGCATGTATCCCAGTTAGCTTTTTTAAAAGCGTAACTTAAATATTTATTATTCATACACTACTGTTCGGTAACATTTTTAAAAGTTTGAGAAACTCTCGTGCTTACCAAGGCTGTATTTTTTTTGATACAAAATACAGTATAATAGTAATATTGTACATTTTATTTAACTATTTTATTATCTTTTAAAATGTAATGTATTCTTTGATGGCAAAGTTGAATTTTCAGCAGGCATCAATCCAGTCATTACAGTCACATGATCCTTCAGAAATCATACTAATATGCTGATTTACTGCTTAAGACACATTTCTTATTATTATAATGTTATGGACGACTGTATATAGAGTGCATGAAGATGAAGAATGCAAGGAAATAGTCTTTTAATTCAATAATCCACAGGAAACAGGGCAGAAACATGGGGTAACAACCATAGATATCCACAATAAAGACTAGATGTCTCACGGCAGAGTATCTATCATCATCATCGGCGGCCATCTTGTCACAGGCAAGCTGATGTGAGATGAATGATCAGCACAAACACAAATATTCTTATCTCATTGAAATCTTGACGGATTTACTAACAGTTTGGTTTCTTACAAACGTTATTAACGTGGTTATTTAAAAAGTACATACACCATTAAAACACAATGTTACGAGTGAGCAAGCTGCCTGTGACAAGATGGCCGCCAGGTGCAGACGTCGACCTCCATTGGCCAACAGCGTGGATGAGATATCTAGCCTTTATTGTGGATATCTATGGTAACATCCACTTTACACAACCTAAATGAGGTAATTAATGAACAACAGGTGAACAGAATCATTAATTAAACACATGAAGGAACTCGGTGAAAAGACAGGACACAAACAGGATCAGAACCATAAAACACAGAGAAACTCGGGATTCTTTGATGAATATAACAAAGTTTGAATACCAGCATATATATGAAATTTGTAACATTACAAATGTTTACTGTGATTTTGATCAATTTAATACATCCTTGTTGAATACGTTTCTATTCAAAAACAAAAATTTATTAAAAAAAAAAAACAGTAGTGTAGAAAAACAATAATAAAGAAAGCATAAATGTTTTAATATTTGTAATGAAAAACAAGAAAATGATTTTTTGCAGTGTAAAGGCCTCTTCACTTTGTCTTAAGCTGCGACGCCTCCCACTGGTGCATGGGTAGATGATTTCCTGGACCCACCAAAAGACTAATCCAGCTAATATCAAAACCAGCTTTTCTTCATACACAGTTCAGTTCGCCTGCTGAGATGATTTTGAGACCTTCCGTGGCACAGATTCATGGCGCCAGCTCGGTTTACCAGGCAAAAAACTCTTCAGCATCAAGTCTGTTCTTCATACTGTATCTGATGAAACAAGAGCTCTCACTTCATGCATGACTATAAACAGGAAGATCAAGCAAATGTAAAGGTACCGACTACATGAAATGTTGTAAATTGTAGTAGTCATTTTTATTAGTAATTTGTATTTTAATGGGCATTTTGCTACTTGATGTGCATGTGATGTAAGTCTTCCATTCTTAAAGGGATAGTTCACCCAAAAATGAAAACTACCCCATAATTTACTCCATCTTTCAGTAGGTGTATATGAGTGAATGGAGGATGATATTTTGAAGCCTGAAAAAAAGTGCATCCATCCATGATAAAAGTCAATCGACACGGCTCCATGATGTTAAAGGCCTTCTGAGGTGAAGCCATGCATCAGGTCAAGACCCTTATTCATCGTGTGGTGTCGTTTAAAACCCTTTGAAGCTGCACTGAAACTCTCATCTGGACCTTGAACCGTTTGGTTCCCATTGAAGTCCATTATGGAGAAAATCCTGGAATGGTTTAATTTCTTTTCGGCTGAAGCAAAAAAGACGTGGACATCTTGGATGACATGGGGGTGAGTAAATTATCAGCAAAAGTTTTTTTTTTTTTTAAGTAAACTACTCCTTTAAGTGTTTTGTTTTGGTCTGCGCTTCAATGTTCGTCAATACATCATGCGTCAGGTAAAGTGTTACTCTTTCACCGTATATCGATGTGTCCAGCCGTCTGTCGGAACCTAGTTATTT
>JAOTRC010000018.1:9039982-9059944 GCA_027497675.1 Cyprinella lutrensis
TCTTTCTTTCTTTCTTTCTTTCTTTCTTTCTTTCTTTCTTTCTTTCTTTCTTTCTTTCTTTCTTTCTTTCTTTCCATCTAATGCAAAGACATCTTAACATTTTTAAACGGTAGGCTACTGTCATGGCAAAATACAACTTGAACTTAAGCCATACCATCTCTCCTCCCTTCTTTCTGCTACACAAACACTGACGGTGTTCTGAGGGTGTGTGTTCCTTTGAGGATTTGTCTTGACAAACAAATGTAAGGAGTGGAAGTGTTTGTCTTACAGGTTTCGAATAATAAGATCACTGCATAACGTGAAAAGATGGGATCTTTCAGTTCTCGGTGCCCTGCGACTTTTCAAGTGGATTTGAAGGCAAAGGCAAACATGCTTTATTAAATATGGAAAGATTTATCCCATTATAACTTACAGGTAAGAATCACCAGCTCTATTAAAATAAAGGTTCCTACTTCCTAAAGGTCGTTTTTGATGCCATAGAAGAACTATTTTTGGGTCTATTTTTAGTTTTCTATAGATGTTAAAGGTTCTTCTCCATTGATGTCAATAACTAAGCAGGCTGTCTGTCTATCACTTTAACCAAGAGACTTTTATTATTCACAATAGATAATTGAACTCATTTTTTGTCATTAGTTTAGTCACTGTTTTATGCCTTCTCAAACATGTCTTCTGTTCCTTTTGCCTGATATGGAGCAGGAAGCAGGATGGGTCGTGTGTCCCTGATCGAGCCGACCGTTGGCATGTATGCGTTTGCCATATTTATGATCTACCCTCTGCTCCAGCAGTTTGTGTACCGTAGGCTATGGTTTGAGCTGAGTGGAACAATCTACCCTGCAGAGAGTCTGTCTCACTGCTCAAACAACCACAGCTATGTCACCATTCACCAGGTAAGCGGTCACAGCCGTCACAGGGACATGATTCTTTTCATGAATCCGTATGGCCACTTCTGAATTCTCTTTTAATCTTTTAATCTCATCTTTAATCTTGTATGTGTTAAAGCATTTATCACATGTTCAGTGAAGATATGAGTCTGATAATTATATTTTTATTAGTGTTTGCCAACACAGGTTATAGCTACCAGTCAATTAATGTATAAGTTGTAAATATATGAGAATGGATTGTTCCTGTATCAAGCTACTTTGTGGAAAGTTGTTGGGAAAATGATCTAAAATGACAGCTGTATTAAGGAAGGCAATTATTTATTTTTATTTACTTGCATTTTGATTTAATATCAGTTTAATTGAAAAGATGGATATTATTGTTTATATTTCTAGAAAAAAATGCATAAATTGATTATATAGGGAAAATTGCACTCTAAAAAATGCTGGGTTGTTTTAACCCAATTTTGGGTAAAGAATGGACAAACCCACCCAGAGGGTTAAAAATATAATTTAAAAATGTAACCCAATGGCTGGGTTTGTGCATATTTTACCCAAAATTGGGTTAAAACAACCCAGCATTTTTTTAGAGTGTAAAATGTCTGGGTATAATGAAGCTAGAATAAAATAAAGGATACAAAGGTGAAAAACTTGAAATGAAAATGAGAAATGCTGACTAACCGAAATAATCTTAAGTATAGAAGCACTAATATGAAATAAATCCTGAATATTTATATTTAAAAAATTAATAGATAAAAATTCAAAACACATAATAAAATAATATAAAATAAAAACTTTAATAGTACATAAATAATGCTTAAACTCTGGTCCAAGCCCAAAATTGTAACCTTCAATCTTTAAAAAAAAAAAAAAAAATCATGAAAAATCACTTGAAGCTATAACTTAATATATATTTATTTAAATTCAGAGATGAAAACCTTTGATACAGGATCAGGTTTGACGTTAATTTTGTTTATTCAGTGCATTCAGATACTAAACTGTTTGCTGCGCCACTGTAAAGTTTACATTAATGTTCTTATCTCAATAAAGGAGTTCTAGAGAACCGGTTATATTAGGGAAAGTTGAGCTCATGTTGTCTGTGAGAGAAAATTCCTTTTCAATTCACAAGCCTTTGTTGTGTGCTTGTCATTTGATACATTCAAAATACCATCATCCTATTTCTAGTTCACTTTCACCATCTACTCTTCTTTCTAACTAACTAGTCAATCAACTAAGCTTTACAGGCATAGCTAGCAGATAATAAACATTTGAACCTCCAGTTCTTCTCTCCTCTCTCAGGCAGTGCAGAAGGAGACGTCTCTTTTCCTCCTCAAGAACGAACTGTGCTTCCTCATTCCCAGTCTCATATCCGCGCTGCTCCTGGTCTCGTACAGCGACTACTGCGGGCGTAAAGTCGCCATCGTTCCTCCACTGGTGGGCGACGCTCTGTATTCCCTGAGCTACGTCTTGGTCAGTAGATTCTCCTTGAGCCTCAATTACCTGCTAGCTGCCTCCTTCCTAACAGGCCTGATGGGCGGACCCACCACTCTGATCGGCGGATGTTTCGCCTATGTGGCCGATCTCTGCGGAGAAGATCCAGAAGGACAGAAGACCGTCCGAATGGCTCGACTGGACATGATTTTAGGGGTTTTATCTGGCTTAGCTTCTCTGTGTACTGGATTCTTCATTGAAGCAGCTGGCTTCACTTGGCCCTTCCTCACCGCTACGTTTGTGCTTCTGGTAAACCTCCTCTATGTGCTGGTGTTCTTGAAGGAGTCCCTGGTTCTTCCGAATCCCATTCTGTCTACGTCCAGCTCCTTGGATTCAGAAGCCCCTCGGCTGCGACATTCTCAGGCTCTCACCGGCCGTCTGCAGGGCGTCTACCTGCTCTTTGCGGCCTCCAAAAGGAGAAGGAGCGTTGTGCTGTTGCTCATGCTTGCTGCCTTTGCCTTTTTTAGGGTGATTATGATAATTCTGATCTTATTCACAAGCTCCATCAGTAGGAGGAACATCACACTGTAAATAATTGTTGTTGGTTCAACTTAAAGTGACCTGGTTGCCTTAAATTTGAGTTGAAACAACAAAGGAGATTGGTTTAATTAATAGGAACTCAAAATCTTGTTATCTTAACCACATTAACTTGATTTGACAAGAGATAAAAAAAATCATCATGTTTCTCTATTTAATGCCTAATGAATTTCATTATGTCCATGTTTTGGATTGTTTTTTTATTATTAATATGTGACAATTTCCAGAATTTCTGTCAGAATAAATATTAAAAGTTAATTTGATAGTCATGAATTTCATGTATGTTTAACACTTTACAAATGTGAAGAACGTGAAGGTAAAGTTGTAAAGAGCTGCCACTGTAAAAAAAAAAATATGCTCATGATTTGTTATCACATTTTTTTTATTTTGTCAAATCAACTTAAATAATGTGGTTCAGATAACATAATATTTTTAGTTTATGATGATTAAATCAATTTCCTTCATTGTATTAACACAATTTTTCCATTTCAATGAACTTAAAATTTTAAGGCAACCAGGTTACTTCATTTTTTTAAGTTAAATCAACAATATTTTTTTACAGTGCATAAATAAGGTTGAAGTGGGTACACTTTGTGCGTCTTGTGGGGAAAAAACAGAATCCCAAAAATAACAATCAGGTTATACTACATGCTGAAGTCATACAATACTGTACAGTTGACCCATTTCAGCTTTAGAGTAAAAAAATAAATTAAATAAAAGGTAAATTGCACATTTTTTAATGTTTTTGAAAGAGAAATATATACTTTTCTGCAAAAATGCATTACATTAAATGGAAAAGACATTTATGATCTTACAAACAATTTCCATTTTCAAATAAATGCTGTTTTTTTTTTTTTACTATTATATTATTTTATTATTTAACTATTTTATCATTGTCAGCATTCATGAAATGTTTCTTGAGCAGCAAATCAGCATAATAGAATGATTTCTAAAGGGTCATGTGACACTGAAGACTAGAGTAATGATGCTGAAAATTCAGCTTTGACTTCACTGGAATAATTTTTCAATATGTTAAAGCAGAAAATGGTTATTTTAAACTGTAATAATATTTCATAATATTACTGTTTTTCTATATTTTTGAGCAAATCTCTTGGTAACTTCTATAAGAAACATTCCAACCTATCCCAAATTTTAAACGGTAGTGTATATGCAAAAATAAAAGAAATGTACTTTTTGTGTGTCTGTGTGTCCCTCACAGATAGCTCTGCAGGGTGGCATGTCCATCTTTATCTTGTATGAGCTGAACGCTCCTCTGTGCTGGAGTGAGGTGTTAGTGGGTTATGGCTCAGCTCTCTCCACTGCTATGTATCTGGTGAGTTTCGCCGGTGTGGCACTGCTGTCCCGCTGTGTGCCTGACGCCTACATCATCCTTCTGGGGTTGATGTCTGTGGCAGCCGGCCTCATCATGGCAGCGTTTGCGAAGTCCAACTTGCTCATGTTTCTGGGTAAGACTGAGTTTGGACATTGATGGAGTTTCTAATGGATGGATGGATGAACTATTTTCAGGTGAAACAATGGTGTATGTTTTATTCATTGCAGTGCGGCTGCCTTTGCTGCTGTCCATCATGCCGACTCCTGTCCTACGATCCATGATGTCCAAAATAGTGTCTGGGTCTGAGCAAGGTAAGAAACTTAATAGTGTTGAATAGTATCAGTACAGTATTTTGCACATCATTCCCACATTCTTAGCAAATCCAGGAGTTACACAATTCAATGTTTCTTGTGCCTGTGTGTTTGTGTACAGGTGCCATGTTTGCTTGTGTAGCCTTTGTGGAGATGTTGAGTGTTGGCATTTCATTTACAATGTTCAGCAGCATCTACGCATCTACACTGTCCTGGTTTTCCGGGTTTAGTTTCCTGCTGGCTGCAGGCCTCACCGTCATACCAGCCACCCTGATCTGGTGAGTGTCCCACCGCTATTATTCTTGTGAAAACATGTTTTTATTCAAGAAATAGTTCGGCCAAAAATATAAACTCTGTTATTTATGACACTTTCTGAGGTCATAGTGTAACAAAACAAAATGCATAGCAAATAATTTCCAATGATGATGATATTATACTTTTAATTCTATTTAAAATGGTTACAGATTACATTTTGAAATGTAACTTGTACTGTAAATCTTCCCTTTAGTGTTATTCTTTGTCTCCGTCTGGATGTGTATGAAGACTCTATGATACTGACACAGGAGAGCATGGAAGACCACACGGAAATCTTTGAGATTCCACCGTGACATGAACACTGGGAAGTCTTTGACACGACAATAGTGTCCTCTAGTGGAACGGTAGGATATAATTACATGAATGGAGAGGTTACAACTCTGGGACTAAGAACACTGACATATTGTTCTAAATGACTGATTGTTTATGACGAAGAAAAGCTTGAAGACCTCCATTTGGAAAAAAAATGACTAAAGAAATTCTGTTTTTACTATAGATTTTATTTAATTTCATGCATACTTTTGCAATTAGCATTTGAAAGTTGCATAACACTGATATACTTTCTGAAATATGACACTTATTTTTTTTTAAATAGTCATTTGTAAACGTTAATTTGTATCACAATTTTATGCTTATATAACATCATTCCAACAACATGCAATAAACTGAAATATGTGTAAAACATGGCACATAAGAAAATAATATAAAAATGATTAATAAATGACTAGCAAACATCTGCAGACTTTGTGAATATTCAGCGATCATTTCTTCATGAAGTTATTGATGATGTCAATGGGCAGAGGGAAGATGATGGTGGAGTTCTTCTCAGCTGCGATGGTGCTGAGAGTTTGGAGATATCTGAGCTGAAGTCCGGATGGAGACTCTGCGATCACCAGAGACGCCTCCTTCAGAGCCCTGGATGCATTCATCTCTCCCTCGGCTGAAATGACCTGCATTATCACAAAACAGTATTAAGGTATGGCATCCCACACAGAAACCAAACGTCGCTTGAGGTAGGTTTGGCTGTAACACTCACTTTTGCTCTAGCCTCACGGGCTGCTTCGGCTTCGGCCGCCATAGCTCTCTGCAGCTGCTGTGGCAGTTTAACATCTTTAATCTCCACCCGCTCCACCTTGATACCCCACGAATCTGTGGCCTCATCTAGAGTCGCCTGTAGCAGAGAGAATAATTATTGGACAAACTGCAATTATAATTGGGGGCACTTTTGTCTCTTTTTCTAAAGCACACCTGCATACTGTGGGAGATGCTTTCTCGGTCAGAAAGGACCTCGGCCAGGTTCTTGGTCCCCAGGACATTCCTCAAGGTGGTCTGGGCCAGTAGGCGGGTAGAGTAATCCGCATTTGACACGTTAGCCACTGAGGCAACAGGGTCACTTACACGGAAGTACACAACACCGTCCACAGAAATCGTCACTGAGTCTTTGGTCAATATCTAAAAGCAAACAAAAATGAAAATATGGAAACTTGGTAGACTAAATGCTTAAGTTAATAGTAAGTGTGAGTCTTAAACTGATAAATGTAGGCTACATTTTGTATTAAACGTTGTAGTCATATAGTCTTTCAAACTATTGTTCAAAAACACTGATTCATTCAGGACTAAAACAAGGGACATTGTCATTAGTGAGTCAGTGATTCACTTAGGCTGATTTCAAAATTGCATACTGCTATTACAAATTTTCCCATATATTATGGCACAAAAATTATGTTAATATTCCTAGTTCGGCTTTAAACTTTGCACTCAAAAACAGAGTTTCATTCAAGGATGAAACATTTGGCTTTCCTTATGAGTGAGTCAGTGAATCATTCATGGAAACAATTCATTCGAAACACTGATTCGTTCAGGAACAAAACTTTGTTACTTGCTATAAGACATAGCAGTTACTGTATGTCTACTTTTACTTCGATTGGAACTATTTTTGTTGGTGGAGCTAAATCAGACATATAAATAGGCAAATTAGTTTGTTAAATGTAAGGCTACTCAATTAACTTCCTGTTTATTGCATATCTATTTTTACTTGACCTCTTGGGGAGGGATGTCAAACGAGATGGTTCTCAGATCCACTTTGACAAAAGAGTCCGTGCAGGGGATAATGAAGAAGATTCCTAGACACAAGTGACAGTTTTTAATTATATTTGTTATATGATCTGTGTTGTACACATTGATTCATTATTTGTCCTAAACTGACTCCTTGTACATTTGACCTTGTAGGTCATTATTGTTTTAAGAACAAGTTCTGTAAAAGTTCTCAGCTGGTGTAAAGTGAAACAGGAACATATAAGGGGAACACATTAAAAGCTAGTGTTACTCCAGCATTTGTTTAGCCGAGGGAAGGAAAGTTTATTTCTATGTTTTAAAGAAAGTATTTAACGTTCTTGTTTACCTGGTCCTATGGCTTTTCGATCTGTTATCCGTCCCAGTCTAAATATGACAGCACGCTCATACTCTTTCACAATCTATAAAACGAAACACAAAATTGTTTATAAAAACATTTGAACAACACCTTCAGGCATCTTCTTCCTGTTTAAATACAAGACTTATTACTTATATATCAGGAAAGTGTTTAGTTATCTTATATTATATTAACATTTTTATTAAAATTATAGTATAAATAAGTGAAATACCGATATGAGTTGGAATTTTAAAATGTTAACATTTATTTAATACATTACTTTTATTATTTGAGTTGAAAAAATAAGCTGTATAATACAAGTGTCATGAAACCAGTACAAAACCAGCCAAAAATCAAGTGTCAATCACAGTGACACTAAATATCAAACGTCAATAAACAAAACTACTTCCAGAGAGCCTAGTAATAGTAATAAACACTTTTCAAGATTATCTGTTTTCTTTGTTCTATTGTGGTTCATACCTTAATGCTTATGAAAATGCTGATTGGAAATATTAAGATGCTGAAAAACGCAGAGATAATCACAAGGATCCACCCACAGCAACCCAAACCCCCCTTATTTTCACCTGCAACAACAGAAAACATTATCACAAACAGCACATGACTAACATGACGTCAAACCTAAAGTTTAGTTGACTACTAAACTTAAAATGGGCATTTTATTTAGAGTGTTTTGTTTGCAACCTATCCATGACACTCAAACCGTGAACCACATCTTATCTTTTACCCTTAATTCCTGAGTAAAAGCATTTTAAACCATTAATATCAGTATCGTAATCAATATCGGCCCCTCACTGGATCAACAGTATACTAGCTCAGATAAATTTGTCACCAGGAAGACCCTCATCATCATAAATCGATTCTTGGTGGCCCTTTATTGGTAGGTGAACATTGGCCTAGGCAATTAAGCAAATCAAACAGACCAAACCAACAATTAATAAAAACACAAAAAAACTGATATTGCACAGGCATTGTACTATTTTTTAAGCAAATAACTTGCTTATCAAATTCCGCCATTGGATCGAATGAGCTGGGCCTTACAGGGTCATATGACTGTTTTAAATTAAAGTAAATTATGCTCATTTAAACAAAATGCAAAAAAAAACTTTAAGAAAAATAATTAATGTCACCATGATTGAGATCAGTATTTTACATTCATTTTATGTTTTCTGCATGGCAGCCATTGCTGCAGTTGACTGTTTTTATTTATTTATTTATTTTACAGTGTTTGATTGTAATATAATTAAATAGCAGATTTTAATATTTTAAATAGCAGTGTTTTTCTGTAAACATTTTCACACTTTATTTAAATTTTACTTTATTTTTTATGGTTTTGTTAGGCATCCGTATAGCTGACAGTCATTTACTGTTTTTTTTTAAAAACATTTTGTTAGCTTCTCTTTATTGTGACACACTATTTGCATGAAATACCATTGACTTCAAGCTTAGTTAACCTTTCTGGTCTGTTAATGATATATAAACAACATCTGACTTAGGAATACTTAAACTAACAGTACTATGTACTGTATATTTCTTTCTTTCTCTTCCCTCATGCAGGAACAAATTGTGAACCGGTGTGGCAAATTGACCACTTTGTAAATCAAATACTAATGCAAATTATATAAGCCTAACAGATAATAGTTAACGAATACAAACTCAGTCAACCGTAAACTATACTGAAGTGCTGTAGTAGTTTTATTTAAGATGGTTACTATATTACTGTATAATATTCTCAGCATGTTGCATGTTACAGTTCAAGGACAGAAAAAAAATTAGATCTTACTGATTAGATTCTGCTTGCTCTGGGCACCTCGCTCCATTTCAGACTCCATTTCCATGTGGTTGTGTTGCTACAGTGTGTGTAGAAGACAGCACTTGCTTTGTGACCAACTGAGAGATGTTTTTGTACTGTTAAAGCCCTTCCCATTAAGGGTGTGGCCTTGCTTGCAATGCAATTAGAAGATCATTTACAGACTCTAATGGTCCTATGGCACCACTCACTGTATGTTATGCAGCCAATGTTTTTAATGAAGATTATTTTTCTGAAACACTTCCGTTTGTTTTAGCCAGTGTGCTTCCCCCTATAAACATTTGAACTATATATACTATATAAATATAACCATTGAATTACTTATATCTAGTCTTATGAGGATTTCCATTCATTGTTTACACGGAGGAACTTAGTCATAGGTAGTATTGCATAAATCCAAGTAAAACTGAACTAAAGGTCAAGTGATAACTTGTCGTTATGAAAATAGTCTCATGACTCGTGACGCGGAAAGGAGTAATGCAGTGATGTCACGCCTGCTGTTGCCATTAAATCAATGTCAAAATAATCTGTAATATTTAATGTCAGTTCTCTGAATAAGTTCAAAAGCAAAGACCTCAATATTTACCATGTCAATTTTTCTCTAACATTCAAAAAGGAGACATCAGTTATTCAATACAAACACGTTATTGGTGGTAAATTAATATAACTTTTCTGAATAAATAATAGTAACTAACAGTAAGTTTTAGTAAGTAAAAACAGACTGTTTAACTACATTTTTTAGGAATAAATCTGTACATGAATGCAGAACAGAATCCTGGCTAAAATAGCTACTCTATTTGAATTTGGTTTTGTCTGTAGTGACTACTTGCATTGTATCTCATTTTAAACGGTTTCTGTGGGTTTATGGTCATTCTGGAAAGTCCTCGAATGACAAGTGATAAATCATACCACTGCTAACCAAAAAAATTCAGAATAAATACAAACAACAAAGAAAGTCTAAGAAAAGAGCTTTTATTTCATTATGCTGTTAGAACATACTAATGATTATCTACAGCTACCATATTCTTTATTATATTTCATCATGTATAATGGACACAAATGAGATCTACACATATTGTATACATGCAAAATTCATGGTTCTGACTCTGAATATCAGCAAAATTGCACAACTCATTCAATTCCTATAGAGACGACTGCAAAGTAAGTTGAGGGAAAATAAAAACCAGCTACAGTACAAAGAGCAAACATCTTATTTACCCAATCTCAAAGGGTATTTACATTTACAGTATTTGACCAACATCTAAAGAAAAGATCAGTTAACTCACTACTTCATGATACAAGGAAAGAAAAAAAATAGACACCCACACTATTCACAGTTCATCTACTTGTGTATATTTAAAATTAAGCCCAAGTAACTTCTACAACCCCATCCCCCAAAAATAATACTTAATTTTAGTATCCATTTCATCCTTTCAAATATATATGACAATACCCCAGCTCTCAAAAGTGAATCAAATTGATGATCTGCTAATGCAGAGCACTATACCACAAGTTAATGTCTCGATCTGAGACATTTGAGTCTCTTCTACAGGGAATTAGTAGAGTAGAGCTGCCTCATTAGTTTGCATGAAAGGGTTAGTTCACCCAAAAATGAAAATTCTGACAATTTAAAATACCCTCATGTCGTTCCAAACACGTAAGACCTTCGTTCATCTTCGGAACACAAATAAAGATCACAGGAAAGTATTCTCGTTGCTTAATAACATTAAAGTTGAACTACTATTGTCACATGGTCTATTTTAATGATGTCTTTACTACCTTTCTAGGCCTTGAAAGTGGTCGTTGCGTTTCTGTCTATGGAGGGACAGAAAGCTCTCAGATTTCAAAGATTTCTTCATTTGTGTTCCGAAGATGAACGAAGGTCTTGCGCGTTTGGAACGACATGAGGGTGAGTAATTAATGACAGAATTAAAATTTTTGGTTGAACTAACCCTTTCTTTTTCATGCAGAGCACAACCGTCCACAATGTTCTGCATTGTTTACTCATACACCCATCCATAGTTTCCGATATGCCTGTCCTCTTAATGCGCTCTACTGCCAGCCCAGTGATGGGTGCAGGCCAGGCTGCAGAGGGAAGCTCGAACTAGCGGCTGCAGGGTAGTTAGTGAATCCATTCGGTTGGGGAGGGAAACTGTCCAGCGCTGATGCTGAGTGAGCCTGCAATCACGTGAAATATAATAACAATATTATAATAATAACAATAATATAACAAAAATTTTGATTTGAGTTGCAAATTCTTTTAAAACTCTTAATCATAATAACAGGCATACTAATAATAATAGCCAGTGACCCTTTAATAATCAATTAGCAATCTAGAGACTCAGATACAGATAGAGAGAGAAGAAGAAAGATAGAGATAGAGATACAGACAAAGAGCATGTGTGCTCTACCTGCAAAAGTGCAGATTGCATTGCGGAGTTGTGTAGACCAGAGAGGGCAACAGGAGATGCTGTCGTGGAGAAGCTGGGCATCCCTGGGGGGAAAGACAGCAACCCTGGGAAAGCTCCACCTCCAGGGGCCTGGAGACTTCCAGTTAGTCTGAGTAAGACATTAAGCAACATTACATACAGCTATTCATACAGTAATGCAATTCTATTGATTATCTTAGATCAGATAAAAATTCAAAAAGATTGAATTGGTTAGATAGTTTCAAAAATTCAAAAGACAACCGTGCAATCAGAAAAAATCTATAGCATATGACATGTGCTCACTACGATAACACCCCGGGCCTTGACAGCAATAATTCATGTGTTATATATTGATGAGAGACCCACTATACTGAACTTTGTGTAATTCAGCCATATGACCATAAAATACTTGGGAGGTTATGGTTTACTTTGTCAGATTTTCCATTTCTTTGAGTGATCCATATCACTCTAATAATACAAAGAATTGAAAGTATAGACTTTGGACTTTGCAGAGAGCATATCAACTGGAAAATGTTTGACATAAGTTACCTACCCAGTGACCTGCCCACTGACTACTGCCTACATAGTCCTTCTAAGACAGCATCCTAACCGAGACGAAACCCCATTATACACAAGTTCTGAAACATAGTTCATTTGTGATTATATTGAATGGCTATTGATACGTTTCAGTGTGTATACAAGCACTAAATGGTTTAGCTCCCCAGTACTTGAGCGAGCTGTTAACGCATTATAGTCCTTCACGTCTATTGCAATTTCAGAATTCCAGCCAGTTGATAATACCTAGATCTAAATCGACTGCTGGTGGTAGATCCTTTTCCTATTTAGCATCAAAACTCTGGAACAATCTTCCTAACATTGTCCGGGAAGCAGACACACTCTGTCAGTTCAAAGCTAGACTAAAAACACATCTCTATAGACTTCCTTAATTCAAAATTAGGCTGCATAGTTTAGATCAGCCGGAACCGGGAACACGTCCTGTAATTTCTGTTGTACTTGGTACATCATAAGAAGGATGGCGTCTACGCTAACATTAGTTTCTCTGTTTATCCCGAGGAACCCTCTGTGGTGGACCTGCACCTGGACTCATTCCGACTCATTCTTAAGTGCCGGCCTCATCGACTGATCCTCAACAACTCATCTCCATACCGGCGAGGTTACTTCCACTTCCAAACAGATGGAAATGGACAAATACTCTTAAAAAGCCCTATATAAACAAAGGTGACTTAACTTGTCATAACTTAATCAAATGTAATTAGACTTTCTACATTTTGGAAAAGCCTTTGTGTTTGGTAGTGCAACTATATTGCTGGCTAAGTAGGAAGCTCACAAGGTTTTAGAACAGTTGTTTCCATTTAATATACAATTCATATGATCATGCAAAGTAATTAAACAGAAGAAGAAGAAGAAACATACCCAGCCTGGCCAACCAGAGCAGGGTTGAAGTTAGAGCTGAATGCAGAGGCGAATCCAGGAAGCACAGGAGAAGAGGAGGGGACTCCTGCTGCGGCGGCGGCCGCTGCGACTGCTGCCTGGAGAGGTGCAACGGTGGCTACTGAGGAAGAGGCACCTGGAAGCCCCATTAAGGAGGACAGCACTGGACTACCTGCTGAAGGGGGTCCAGAGCCTCCAAACCCTGGGAAGGCAGGGTTTGCGCCGGGAGGAAGACCCGGGAACACTGAGGGACCTGTGGTCAATCCCAGGCCAAAGGGGGAGTGAGTGGTTGCACTTGAGTGAGCTAAACCAGAATACACAGATGAGACTGGAGGAGTAGGAGTGGATGGAGAGGAAATGGAGGATTGGGCTCCTGAAAAAGGAGACATTGCTGAAAAATGCGGAGCAGGGCTGCTTCCAGACTGAGAGCCCAGAGCAGAGGACAGACTGTGCAGCCCGGCTATGGTGCTGGGCAACGAAGACTGTGGTGAGGCAGCACCATGGGCCATGCCCACAGGTCGGGTAAGGACAGCTGAGTTAGGCATTACTAGAGAGCTAAGAGAAGGGGTGCCAGAGCGAGAGGGACCTTTGAAAGCGGAATGGACAGGACTGTTGCTTCCACTACCTCCACCATGCCGGGCCATGGAGTTGGCATTCTGCTCGCTAAAGAAAGCAGGGCTAATCATGGCTGCCTGGGATGTCAATCCAGGAGAGGGTTTAGGACTATGAGCAGCAGGAGCCACTGATAATCCTCCAACACCTTGCATGATGGGAGTAGAGCGTCCAGGAGTGAGAGAGGACATTCCTGAGGGGGTGTAACTACGGATGACTGAATGTGACTGGGTAGAGGTAGTGCTAGGGAATGGAAGTGCTGACTGGGAATCTGAGGAAGGTGGGTAACCCTTCTTTGAGGGTAATCCCACAGCCCCATGAGGAGTCGAGGGGTTGCCAGTCGCTCTGGGAGTAGGTGTGAGGCCACCGGAAGGCGTTTCAGCACGGGGAGCATTGTGGAACGGAGAAGGAGGGATGCTTGTACTTGGCCCGGGGGTACCACAGGGTGTTCCAGACGGGGTATGACTTCTGATGACTGAAGGGGTGTTTCTACCAGAAGGGGGCATGCCAGGGAATGGAGAGGGAACAGGCGTAGTGTGGCCACTGGAGTTAGAGGCAACTTGGGGAGAGCCAGCTGGGGCAGGAGGCCCTTTGATGACCGAGGGAGAGGGTGCAGGAGTAGGGGAGGGTGTTACAGGATTCTGGGATGGGACCATGCCTGGGAAAACTGGAGTGATTGGTGTGGTAGGATGAGGCTGGGGGGTGACTGGAGTAGATGGGGTGGAGCTATGAGGAGAAATAGCAGGTGTGCCAGAGATGCTGGAGGTTGGATTTTGTTGACTGCCAGGTCGGCTGTAACCTGGAAATATGAAACAATAAGCACAATGAAATATTAAAAGGAAGAAAGACCCATTAAATTTAGACACAGGCACCACATGCATCTTGGTTTATTAGTGTTAGACGCATTAGAAAGAAAGCAAGAGAGAATTTAGGAAATTTCCCAATCTTCTAGAAGCACCATAAGATGCGCAATGCAACAGAGCAAGCACTCATGCTCAAAACATTGACTGACACTATATGTCACAGTGCCCCCTTGTGGTAAAAGCAAGCAGGCAAAGTGTTCTGGGTTAAATTTCCACTCATCCCCTCTGTTTGTGAAATATAAAAACTTGATAATACAAATAAGTTATATGCAATAACTCCTATAATGATAATGAAAAGCTGGTAAATTGTAAATTTTGCACAATTGTGCAAGGACACATTAGGACCTTTAAAAATTTAGGCGTATTACATTAGTCTTAACATAACAAAAAGAATTTTGTGCACATTTGTGCTCTTAACTTAACTATTGTAGATTACTTCAATTGCAAGTGCCTTAGAGTAACCTAGTGTCATTTAAAAAAAAAACCAACAACCTCAGACCTTTGTTTTCACACATGGATTCCGGAAAAATCAGTTACAATAATATGCATTTTAGAATTTGTGCTCCTTTTAATCAGTCGTAGCAAATAGAAATGACATTAGCTCAGTTAGATCAGTAAAGAATGCCCTGGAAAGAGTTTTAAGCATGAACATATTGCATGCTAAAGGTGCTGCAGATTTAGCGCATGCCATGGTGAGGTAGCGTCTACATTGCCGTCACAGCTGTTAAAGGCAGCACACAGTGCTAGCAACAGCAACTGCACGTTGTACCTGCCGAATTGAGAGTGGCTCGGTAGGGTGGGGGTGGCACAGTGGCAGTGATGACCCCACCTACTGACACCAGACCTGCGTTGTTGTACGCACCTGAGCAGCATCCAGAGAACAGGGTAAGAAAATTCTGCATCCATTTCCATATTGTACACAGACACTCTGCTGGCATATACATGGTCTACTCCATATTTCTTTTTGTCCATTAGGGAGATCATTTCCCAGACAACTTATTTTATTCATTCCTTTCTAATCTGAAGAAAAAGAGTCTTACTTGGAGCAATGGTGGCGTGTGGACGACATGGCGGGATAGGATATGGCACAGGTCTGTGTGGATTGTATGTTGATGGTGCCTGTTAGAAAAATAGAAATATATGCAATGAAAGGACCAATAAAGATATGATATCAAAGAGACCAATCCATTATCCAAGATACCATGATTCATTGCCTTATTAATGAAGCATCAAAAGCTTTTAAAGAATAAATTTGTTTGGGAAGTAAAACCTAGCCAGTAAAACATACCGGTTTGCTTGGTCCGAGTATGCGCGCAGCAATTCCCTTTCCTTCCAGGGTTGCATCCTCTCCATCCTTTTTGGCAGAAATTCCCTTGAAAGTTTCAATAAAAAAGCCATAATTACTTTTTTTAATAGTTAAATTAAAAGATATACATCTAAATGTATTAAGTAAAGGAACTCACAGGGAATGTCCCTGTGACCTGACTGGGTTTGCCTTTGGGATAAGGGTTCCCTGGGATCATCCCACAAGATGAAATCATCGCCACTGGAGCTTTACATCCAACTTTACACACCTAAACAAGTCACAGACATGGCTTGCATTAAAATTCTCATTCATTCAATACAATCTAGACTTAGCAAAGTTTGTAAATCCACTTGAATGAGTACGTTTTACCTGCTCTAGGATTCTTCTTGCATGTTTCTTCTCAGAAAGGTGAATACGAAACACATCCTCCACAGGACGGAAGTTTTGGGCATCAGAAATATTTCTATACAAAATACATCACATAATGCAATGCTTGATTATATTTGAATTGTTTGGACATTTTCTGATGCGTCTAATCATTTATGTAGACCAGAGTGTAACTTACAGAGCTATGAGTTCCAGAACAATTATTCTGTCCTTTGAGAATGTGAAACAATTAAGGATGTTTGCAGCCTTTGTTGTTGGAATTGCAACCATTTTCTGCAGAAAGAAAACATGTTATGTGGTTAAATTGTGTCACAAGATTGTGGATAAAGAAATATAAAGAAGCAGAATTCTTACATGTTGCAAGGCTTTGACAGCCTTTATCTGGGGCTCTGCCCAGGAGAAGTATTTCAAAATGTCAATCACCTGAGGTAGGAAGTTTGACAGGTAAGCAGATGTAAAATACTGGAATTACTGTTGCCTGGTGTAACGATGTCAACATACCTGTTCACTGGAGAAATACCCATGAACCTGTTCTATAGCTTTGATTCGTTGATCTGTCAAAACACACTTCAGAACAAAGGAAAATATAATATAAATGTTATACTGTTGCTTATTCAATATTGATAATAATAATCACTCCAACTGATCACCACTCCCTACTTCCTTAACAGATAACCCATTTTATTTTGTAAATATAAACGGTACCTTTCTGATCTCGTCCAAAACGATATCAAATGATTTCTTGTCCATCTTCTCTGATCTCTTTATTGATGATCTATACCTCTTACAGCATCTCAATGACAAGCCTTCATTCACCAGCTGATGGGAAACTTCATGCAGTAACCCTTTTTAATTATTCACAGGACTATTGTCTGAATTCATCAACTTTTTGCATACAATCTTATATATATATATTTGTGAATCCAGAATCTTTTTTTGGACAGGTTCAGCGAGTCCAACGGAAGGATGGCGGTCTCTTTAAGTGCCGACTGGCATCATTGACATGAGGAACAACAATAGTCCAGTGCTAAATCCACAATCTTCATATGCATCATTCTTCACAGACATGCAAGTCTTTTATCATGCTTGTACAGTTAAAAAAATTCACCGAAGTGATTGAAGGTCATAGTTCACGCGCTAGCTTTAGCTTGTTTTGATATAATTTCGGTGTTTGTTGGGGTTTAGCAGAGATGCTAAATGCTGCAGTTCGTCTGCGACTTTCTTTGTCAGGACCCCGAAACGAAAGAGTCTGTTTCTAAATGCGCCTCAAGAACTTGACATTTTATTTTGAAATAAATGGCATTTAGTAAGTCATTAATATATTTTTATCTATATATTAACTCAGTTGTTGTTTTTAAAAACTGACAATTGCTTGTAACAATAACAAACTATTTATGCAGCTGTTAATATAATTATGAAAATATGAAAACGGAAATATATTTATATAAATTGTATTTGTTTTACTTTATATAACGCGTATTAAATACAATTTTGCGGCTTTCTTTGAATGAATTGTCATATTTTTGAGACAGGCGCATTCTCGGACATCTTTAGCGGAAGTAAACAGCTGTAGCTTCGTGTGTATGTTTAATATGCTGTAGTTCTGTTTTTCACTTTTGTTTTATTATTTTGATAAAAATGGACAGATTTGTTTGGACAAATGGGCTCCTTGAGATGAACGAAACGTTAGTAATCCAACAAAGAGGAGTGAGACTTTACGACGGGGAAGACAAGGTTAGATAGTTCATGTGGATTCAGCTAAAAGTTATAAAATGACATCCATGTGGAAGATTCTGTTTTGACAATAATGCATAAGATTATAGATGACGACAAATATATTTAAATGTCATGCATTAAAGTTATTAAAATGAGATCAAAAATACAATTTTTGAATAAAAAAATACAAAAGACTAACACTTTGCAATAAGGTTTCATTTGTTGAATGTTGACATTAGTTCACTAATAAGCTTCTAAGGCATTTGTTAGTCTTAGTTAATGTTAAATTCAACATTTACTAATACGTTTTTAAAAATGAAAAGTTATGTTAACATTAGTTAAATGCACTCTGAACTAATGACTGAATACATAATGAAGAATTGTACTTTTATTAACTAACATTGACAAGGATTATTATGTAAAGAAATATATGACTTTTAGTTCATGCTAGTTTTAATACAGGACCATTAACAGAAGTGACCTTATTGTAAAATATTACCTAGTAATATAAATATATGTTTTACTTAAATGGTGTACATTAATGTTCCATAATTCACAGATTTCCCTTTTTTCTCGTTGACAGGCTAAACTTGATGTTGGAGCCATTCTTCTCAGTACCCATCGCCTGCTCTGGAGAGACCAGAAGAATCATGTAATGTCATCTTCAGTATATTTTCTCTGCACTTTAATTGATTCTTCATCTTTTCTTCCTGTCCTTTTGCTTTAAACGGAGAACATTTAAGAGCACAGTGTATTTGCCTACATTTTTTATTCCTCTAATATGTTGTTCTGTAGGAATGCTGTATATGCATACCCCTGTCACAGGTCATATACTTTGAGGAGCAAGCAGCTGGCATCGGAAAGAGGTGACCGCACTGTAACATCCGCATGCAATTCACACATCTGACTTATGGGACATGCAGTAATAATAATGGAAGCTACAACCTGTAAATCTGCTTATTAATCTATATATTAAAATTAAATTGTTGCCTTCCAAACCCTGCAGTGCCAAGATTGTTATTCACCTTTATCCATCCCCTGAAAATAAAGAGCCAGGCCCCTACCAGCAGAGCAAGTACTCTTATATAAAGCTGTCCTTCAAGGAACATGGGCAGATTGAGGTCAGTAACTGAAGGAGTGATGTCACAAAAAATATTTCAACTGAGATGATGCATGCAGCTAATTACTCCACTAAATCTGGCTTAATACAGTTGGGAGCATAAGCAGTCATGACACTTAGATAGGAACGGAGCAGATGAGGTTTATGAAGGTGTAAATGAGGTAACTTGTGCTGTGTTTGATGTGTAGTTTTACAGACGTCTAACAGAAGAGATGACCCAGAAGCGATGGGAGAGTACACCCGTCTCACAGCCGATCCCCACAGTAACAGGACCCAAGGTCAGCTCAGACAGAGACTTTGAATGATACTTAGTGTTTTAATAATATACAGTACAGGTTTTTTTCTATTTATTGTTTTGTTTTGTGTATTATTTTGTTAATGTTTATGGCTTAAAACCCCTTTTAAATATATATATATATATATATATATGGTATCTAATCTAAGTTCTAAGTTTTTGTAATTGTTATGTGTTTTTTTCATAGAAATATTAAATAAGCAAAAAAGTAATAATGTTAATAATTTTGCTGTTCAAATACACTACCATTCCAAAGTCTGGTTTTAGAAAAATACAATTTTGAAAAAATTTTATACTTTTTTCAGCAAGATTGTTCACCCAGAAACATAAATTGTGAAGAAAAATGCTGTTATTTTAAACTTTCTATTCATCAAAGAATCCTGAAAAACATTTATTACAAAAATTACAAAAATTTATTACACAGTTTACCCAAAAATATTAAGCAGCATAACTTGTTTCAATGTTGATGATAATAATAAATAAATGTTTCTTGAGCTTTAAATCAGCATATTAAAATGATTTTTGAAGGTTCATGTGACACTGAAGATTGGAGTTATGATGCATAATAAATAAATTATAATTTATTTATTAAATAAATTATATTATAATAAATTATATTATTTATTTTATAAATAAATTATAAATTAAATTGAATAAAGAATAAATTCAGCCTTGCCAC
>JAOTRC010000018.1:9084635-9094824 GCA_027497675.1 Cyprinella lutrensis
AATTATAGCCACGTTAATAACGTTTGTAAGAAACCAAACCGTTTGTAAATCCGTCAAGATTTCAACGAGATAAGAGTGTTTGTGTTCGTGCTGACCACTCATCTTACATCAGCTTGTCTGTGACAAGATGGCCGCCGGTGATGACAATAGAAAAGTGAAATCACCCATTTAAACCTATAAACCAACCACTTCAAAAAATGTTTTTTATTTAGTGAGACCTTCAAATTACATATGATAACATTTATAAAGTCACACTACGATTGGAAAATCATTTATCAGCCAGTGACAAATCACACAATCTCCTTAGTACATAATTTCTCAACAAATTCAAACAGTGTATAATGACTTGGTGTTGAATCAACAAACTGTCATCTAAATACAATTTGCCTCAAACAGGCTCCAGTGTGCATAGTGTAGGTAGGTCACTGCAGGAAGAGAACACACACACACACACACGCATACACAAAAAAGGTAACTAACCACAATTCACTCGAGTGACGCAAAACACCCTTTAAGTGAGAATGAGGACTGAGCAATTGTGGTTTTTATGAGGCACTAACACACCACTTGGTTGTGAAGTCATTACCCGTTCCATTTTCAACCAGTAATGCTTTTCTCAAGCTCACTGCTCTAAATTACGTTTTTCTGAGAACTGACTTTAACCCAATCTTGACCAAACATCCACAGCTGTTAATGCCAACAACAGCCATAGCAAAGCAGCTAAATGGTAAACGAGAACAAAAATCAAACAGTTTGATTGACTAAATGAAACAAATGCGAACAAAAATATTCAAAAGAAAGTGCTAAATAAATCAAAAGTCTGTGAGGTTAGTTTGGTATTAAACCCATTAGAGCTCGATGGCCATTTTTTATATTCTCTCAACACATTGTCTTCCTAAAAGAGTGTTTATCTCCGTGTAGCACATCACATTGCACTAAAATGTCGTATCGCCCGCTGTGCAGGAGACAGATTAGTGAAGTCTTGCAAGTGTCTGTGCAGGGCTTTGACACGTGGCCTTTATGAAAGAGATACCAGAAGCGCTGGAAGACACGGTCATCATTCACCATGATTTTGATCAAACCGTCCATGTCTGCAGGGAAAAGCGTGGATAAGCCGTAGGCTTCAGAGGCACGGTACAGCAAGGTCCATGACGGGCTGGGGTTGGGTTTTGAGTGTTGTTTGTTGGCAAGAGTCAAGTTGAGAATAAAGGTCTCGTGATCCAAAACCATGCGACTGCTGCCTGGGTAGTTTCCATCCACGTAATAAACACGAAATCCTGACCATAAAAAGGGATGTTATAGCAATAAACCATGAAAAACTGAAAATGATTTTACCATGGTTAAGTTTATCAAGAGGCGCTCTGCAATTTTTATAAAGACACCAATGCCACTAAATGAAAATTCCTAAAATAAAGTAATCTTAAAATAAAATAAATTAAAAATAAATGAATAGTAAATAAATAAAATAAAAAATTAAATTAAATAATTTTAAAATAAATTAATAAAACTAGATTGTAAAATAAAAATAACTAAATAAAAAACTATAAAATAAAACAGAGGCAAAATAACCAAATCCTAAAGAAAAAAACAAAAGAAAACTTAATATAAAAGCTATATGCGAAAACAATATAAGTAAGATGCTACAATAAAAAAAACAAAACAAAACTAAATGCTAGATTAATTATTACCTGGGTTCAGGTTGACATAAGTGGTCACACTCGGGGCAATGAAAGCCACACTCAGTGGACGGGTCATCGTTTCCTCATCATAGAACATCTGAAACTCATCGACGTGGGTGTGCCCGAAAAACTGACCAGTTATGGTGCTTTCATATCTGAAAAAAAAAAGGATTAGAAAGGAACCAGGCTGATCGCTAAAGTGAAGTTGACTCAAGTGAACCATTAACCACTACACTACCGATACATATGGAAAAAAATACAAAATTATCTCAAAAACTGGCTGTTACAGTCAACATGACCCATTTTCACAACAATACGACACTTATGATCATAAAAGACACCGTGTAATAACCCTTTAGGCTGCAGTCACGCAGTTGTGTTGACCCAGCCACGGGTTACAACAGATGAAAGTGCACGAGTTGTGTACAGCAGGATGGGCTATACAATGTTCACACAGAACAGTGACTGACCTATTGACTATATGATAGTAGTTCCAACTCCAACTGATCAGGCAGAGACCCGGCGGAATGTGACCGATGATGTGGACCTGAGAGAGACAAGATAGAGCTTTGCTTAGGCTTGCTTATTGAACAAAACCACAAACAAAACTAAATATCTTGTGGTTGAAAAAAAATCCTGGGCCCTTCTACAAGATCATGTGACATTTAGTGGTAAAAACAATAGATTATAATACAGTAATGGGCAAAAGTGATCTCCAGCCTATGGTTATTGTTAACATCACCCTTTATTCAAATATTATTAACAAAATTGTTTAAGATTTTGCAAGCATATTGTGTAGTTGTGCTTGTATTCAAATGTTTTATTTGTGATAACGGGGTGGTGATGGCGCAGCGGATAAGACACATGGCTTTGGTGTGAGCGGCCCGGGTTCGAATCCACTGTTAGACACCAATGTGTGCCTGAGCAAGACCCTTAGCCTCTAGTTGTTCCAGAGGCATGCGACCTCTAACGTAAGTTGCTTTGGATAAAAGCGCCAGCTAAATGAATTAATGTAAATGTATAATGTAATGAAACGCCAAATTGTGTTGATAGAATTTTTGGTTCCTGATCGGTCCAACCGCGTTCCGCTGCCCGGTTGCACGGTCCAATGGACATCCTTGAAATCAAACGAAGAAATTACGACCATACAAAAAAAAGAAAAGCCGCGAAATATTAATATTGTTATAGTCAAAGTAAGCTTTTTCCTGGGAGGATTTTGTTTGTATAGTAAAATATGCATTTGTCGGCCTTTATTTTCCAAATGGTAGTTAAATACCTTAAAGCTTAGTTTTAAAAGTCCTTTAAATCAAACTTGTAGGGTCATTAAAAACAAATATCACTTTTGGCCACTACTGCAAATTAAAACTGAAACTCTGCGTCACACATCCGCTTCTGGTTGGTCTGACTCATGACCATTTGCTTGGTAGCTTAAACACCTCTAACCCACAGATACAAACACGATGAGTGCAACTTGTTAAACTGCTGCAACATGCAAAGGCTTCAACACAGTTCTGTTTTTCACATCCAACCAGAGAACATCTTATTTGTTTCTCGAGTTGTGTAAAGTTCTCAGACCTTCTCTCCCTTGTTCTCAGACTCTTGTAGTATGCGAATGAGCCATTGGAGCTGATCGGCTGGGTCTGTGGAGTTCACCATCAGCCAGTAGTTCGCTCGTGCACAAAAGTTCATGTTCAGAGAAACCAGCCTCAAACCACGCTGAATTTCCACAGTGTAGAACCCTCCACGCCTGGAGAACAAAACACAGACAAACAAACAATTAAAACAAACCGTATGTTTGCATTTAAAATATTATTATAATAATTAAACTGTAGGAGTAATAAAACACCTATGTATCTGTAATATAGCATTTGAAAATAAAGCTGTAAAAATAAGTAATAATTAAACAGTAGCAATAAATAGTTAGATTAATATGGTCTATTATTTATAAACCATTTATTATTAATATATAATAATTATTTTTAAACAGTAAGAGTGAAAAAAACAGAAATGTAGGCCATCCTTCTATGCTATTGCATTTAAAATATTTAGCTACTATATATGATAATAAAGTGGGTCTAATAATAATTAATCATAGCAAAAACAATGATACTACTACTATTTTGCATTTAAAATATTAAGCTCAAGTCATAAATAATACAAATAATAATTAAACATTGTTTTATTATTATAAAACTATAAATGTGAAAATCACCGATTTATCTATGCAGTAATGAATTTAAAATATTAAGCTACAAAATATGATGTAATCATAATAATGAAAAACTATTATTTACAACAACAACGGTCTTATGTGGAGATGATTTTATGTATTTATAAGTGACAAAACTCATTTATATCAGAGTGTGATATAGTTTTTCCATCAGTACTTTACCGTAAGGTCTCGAGCGCTTCCTCAGGCAGCCAGGATGCCCACTCCTTCGCCATAGTGTCATACAGCCAGCGGGACGACCGATTCCCATGTACAAACGGAGGTGGGAAACTATTCACCGGCGTGCTCTCGTGATTCCCCACAGATGGGTACACGGTTACATTAGGCCCCAGGTGTTTGAGTATCAGTCTAGTGATGACGGTGAGCTCGTTCAGCTGTTGTTTCCGGGACTGAGACCAGACGTTGTGTGCTGGGATGTCTCCTGTCCAGTACACCCAATCCCATGGGCCAGAGTTGGCTACGGTTTGGAGGAGATTCTCCACTGTGCGTAGAGGCAGGTCACATTTGCCATACGTGCCCCAGTATCCGGCTCCACTGTGTCTCCAACTGGCCCTTCCGGAGTCATTCCGACAGCACAGTGGCTTCTTACAATCCACAAGGCTGCCTTGAGCGTACTCCGCATCCCAGTGGATATCTGTGAGGAACAGGATCCTGCTCTGTGGAGAGCCTGGTTTGGGAGGCGTGTGTGGCTTAATTGGGGGTTTGGGGACCCGTGGCAGGGATACATTCCAGGGGGCATAAATATCAAAATGGCCACACGCAGGTCCAAACAGCAGAGCGCAGGCCTCCGATGGCCAGAGGACGGACTCCTGCAGAGCACTGATGAAATCTTCTCGGAAGAGCTCAGTGATCTCTCGGCATACATCTGCATCAGCGAGGTGCAGTCGGACACAGGCATCTCCCAGAACGTGTGCCACACGCTCCTTGTTTGAGTCACTCTGGTCATAAAGGAAGCACAGAACTTAATACCTGCCACTCTTTATTTTCATGGACCGATCAAAAACGTCAAATGATTTTTTACAGGTGTTTTTGAGGTTAGAGCATAATATCCATTTAGAATATAACAAGCAAACAAAACTATGTATAAATATGCATTTAAATATTTCGAATATGCCTTCAGTTTAATGTACTTTTTCACTTTCATGTATAAAATAAAAATAAATTGTATATAATTATTTGAAATTTTTTTCTAAATATATAAACGTATATACAATATAACGTATAACATTAATATTATATATAAAGAATGTAAGAATATTAATTTTAAACAATTTTAGTTTATTTTTAAAATAATTATATTAATGCATACAATATAATAGCCTCCTAGAGGGCAAGGCAAGTTTATTATTTTTTTATTATTTAGATGCTACAACATAAATATACACATTTTTAGGTGTATATAACATGTTGGCCTATAATGACAGGCAGGCAAACTCAACGAATATCTTACTGAACAAAAGCGAACTGTGAGAACACTTTCAGCTTTCTGAAACAAAACCTTTATTACAACAAGAAAACCAGGGGAGTAAAACAGGCATAACATCATGTTAACAGCGTAAAAGTACGTGTCTCACCAGCAGCGCGACGTCAACCGTGGCGAAGATCGCTTTACACACCGCGCAGGACATGTTGTGCCAGCTGAACCCGAGCTTCAACCGATCGAACTCCTCCACGAACCGCAGCTCGTGCGCATCTTGGTCACCTTCAAGAGGGTATGAGAAGACAATAAGCACCGAAAACAATGTCCAGACCACAAAGACACCGCTGAAGGTGGACAACCCGAAACCTGGACGCTTCATCCTGGCTGCGACACTGCGCTAAACTGTAACTTCAGTTCCCCGTCATTAACGCATATAAAGTCTGTAGCGACGACTCCAGGAAAATGTGTTTATTCTTTCTTGAACAGACTCGGAGGAATAAATGGTTACACCTGGAGTAAACAAAACAAGCGTCGTAATATCTCGAATTGTTTTTATTTTTAAGCAGTATTGAATATCTAAAATGTGTTTTGAAGAACCAGTTGTCTGCCCTCCTCACAACTGTACCACGACCCGAGCAACCGGTCCTGCAGTGTTTATATTGCGTCAGCTGACTGATCACGTGACGTGCTGAGGCCAAAACTTCGAGTCACGTGCCCTACTGCTTTTGTAAACATGACAGTATTATTTATTATATAGTTGTATATATTAATATATAGGACAACGACGTGAAGCTGATTCTTTATCCAGAACTGTTCAATAGTTAAAAAAAATCTATTAAATTGATACAACTGACTTTCTATTAAGATATGTATATATATATATTTTTTTTTTCCAATTTCGTAATACAAATTGTTTATATTTTTGACGGGCTTAAAGCAGGTGGTATAATTATCAAGAGACTGTATAAAAAATATATACATTTAAAATATTTAGCTAAAAACATACAGCAATTTAGTTTAATAACGTTATTGATTAATGAAAAATTGTTCATGACCAACATGAAGGAATTTTGATAATTTATGTATGTGACAAGAAAACCAAAAACATGACCCCTTTAGGTCCTCAACAACAAATACAATTTTGTTCAGGTTAATTTTTTAAATAAGTCTTTTATTTAGAAGTAACTTACATCGTAAAACACTTTTGTCAATTTTCATGTCAACAACCCACTCATTTATTTCCTGACTGGTCAATGAACACAGATCAAAACACTTTGCATGGCCAAAACATTTTATTTGTTCTTATTTTTCTTTTAGTAAACTTTAGTTATCATGAATAAAATATAAACAGTCCAAATCTCCAAAATAAAGAATTAAGTTTCATTAAAAACCTCACAGGGTGAGAAAGAAGTAAGCATAAGTTAGATAACCAGTCTTTTTTTTCATTATCACTGCTATTTGCTTTTCAGAACATAAAAAAGAAACACTGAAACTAAAAAAAGATGTCAAGTATGCTTGTTTCTGTCTCTTGGTTTTCCTATTGCATACTGGTGAGCGGATAAGTGGAACATTGTGAAAGCAAAACAAGGAAGTGAATAGATGTAGTGTTTAGAAAAGCAAAAAAAAAAAAAAAGGCACTCATGGGCAGCCTAACATATCACCCATGAAAAAAAAAAAACACGTTTAACAAGTATAAAAATCTCTCAGATATTTCAGCACGTAACATGCTTAACATGTACAAATTAGAATACAGGAGCCGGAGGCATGTTAGTTACACAACAGAGGATGCAGAAATCATGCATTTGTATGGATCAAGTAAATACGTAGGTTTATGGGAGCTAGAATTACAGACATCTGTGACAAACATTTTCACATTTGATGTGACGTGTAAATGGCTCTTCCTTTAAGCATGTGGTACCTTAATCAAACATATCAGTTTTTTTTTACTAAGTGTATTTCCCTGCTGTGAGAGGGACTGTACAATCGTGATAATACGGGCACTTCATAGTTTGATTTTTTTTTGTTGCATGATAAGGCATAAAATTGGCATTAGCTATTGCATTATTGCACTGCTTTTTTATTTTTAAAAACAGATAAATCT
The DNA here is from genome assembly GCA_027497675.1 of Cyprinella lutrensis. NCBI lineage: Eukaryota > Metazoa > Chordata > Actinopteri > Cypriniformes > Leuciscidae > Cyprinella > Cyprinella lutrensis. The sequence goes on from JAOTRC010000018.1 coordinate 9,092,066, forward strand.
CAGGCAAACTTGGCCTATAGGACTTTTGCGATCAGGACAATCTAAAGCAAACACATAGTTGAAACAAAGACAATGGCACGATGCTTTAAATACTAACAGCGGCTGATGCATGCACATTTGCAAATAATACAGATTTTGAGTTTGGTGGCGTCCCTTTGATGGAGTGAAAATGATTTAAAAAGATGCAGAAAATGTGGGAGTGGTTAGTTGAAAACTGGTTTCACTGTACATTCACTGCGTCCAAAGACCGTAGCCGCCACTTCTTGTTTAATGGCTATAGAAAACGAGGTTCAGAGAGGAGCGTCCAGAAAACACCAAAAAGGACAGATGAACACATATATGCACAAACACACGTCATCTTCACCGATTGCATGTAAGAATATAGGACAGTGAGAACGTGGCTTTAAAAAAATGTTCGACAGCGCTTCCACAAAGCGTTTTTTTTCTTTAGCAGAGGGCTACAGTGGCATAGAGCACTTTGGTGAGTGGTGAACTTTAAGGCAATACTGTGAACTCAGTGTTTGCAGGGCTGTTTCATTTGTCTTGCATCTTCTCTAGGATGGGCACGATCATGTCAAATTTGGGCCTCTTGGCGGGGTCCTCGTTCATGCAGATCTTCATTAGCTTGCAGATGTGGGGGGAGATGCCCGGCGGGATGGTGGGCCGCAGTCCCTCTAGTGCCACCTAGTGGGGAGAATAGATATAAGGGTGTTTGGTTTGGCTCTCGCGTGGAAAGTCAGGTGCATATGATGGAATCCATCTCACCTTCATGCCGATCTCCATGTTCGAGAGGTCAGCGAACGGCACCTCTCTGGTGACGAGCTCCCAGAGCAACACGGCGAAGCTCCACATGTCCGCAGAGCGCCGGTTTATCTCCTCGGGCTTCTTCTGTAGGGCTGAGAGGAGATGTGGAGGGAGGTGTTAAGGTATCAGTGGATCAAAACTTTAGTTTAACATTACTTTTATTGTTGTTCTGCAAGTTTTTGCAGGCAAAATTAGTCATGTAGATTTACCGCGTTCATCAACACCAAGCTGCTTGGTTTGAATGTGACTTCTGTGTGAGTGGTGCTTCATGCATCACTACACTATTGACAATAAACAATGGACGTTTTTGCCTCAATGCGCAGAAATGTGACCATACATTAGACTGATGTATTGGATAAAGTGACATTTTTGTGAAAGTTTGAGAGTGAAGGAGAGGATTGATACCTTCAGGTGCCACCCATGCGGGAGAGTACATCCTGCCGGGACACTGGAAGGAGAACTTCACATCTGCCATGCTTATCCTGGCCGTCATGTCCTCGTCAATCTGATGTCAGTGAATCAATGAGAACAGATTCATTAGGATAACGGAGCATGTAACGGTTATTTAGGCCGAGCTCACTGTTTTTGCTTCATATAAACCTGTTCCTGTTTTAAATAAGTGGGAAACTAATTTCACAGAGAGCTAAGACCGTCTACAGCAGTTCCTGTTGTGAGACTAAATTTGTGGAGGGCAAGTTCCACTGAATCAGTTCCACATACCATGACAGCAAGTAAACAAACTTGTATTTTGCAATGACTGGTTTACGTTGAGTAATGAATGTCTGGTGGAAATGAATCTACAGCAAAGCACATGCCGCCTAGTAGAAAAGACAGGAATAGACACACTGGAAAACCCCACAGTTGTAGAAACCAAGATAAGTGGGAAACGTTTGCTTTCCGTTGCTCACCATGACACTCTTGCTGTTGAGATAATGCCGAGGGATCATGGGCTCCAGTGTGTGCAGGAAAGCCATTCCACATGCTATATCCAGCCCAAACTTCACAGCCTGCGTCTGATCCACAACAAAGTCTAAATAATCGAGAGAAAGAAGATAGAAGGGTTGGTTTGAGAAATACTCAGCATACGCAAATATAACTCCAGAATGTCCAGAATTGAAAGAGAACTAAAGCATATTTTCAACATTAAACATTCAAATGAAGCAGACATACACCACATGATTTGAGTGAGACAGTAATGTGTGTTTACTCACTGGTCCCCTCGTGAAGCACATTGTACAGGGAGCCATAGGGCATCCAGTGTGTAATTATAATTGGATGAGGGGCGGGCGGAGCTTGACACGCCCCCAGCATGGGCAACACATTGGGGTGGGAGAAGATTCTACAGTAGGGGAAACGGGACACATGAACACACAGATACAACAGACCACTAACACGATGGAGACATTACACAGATCAGGACTGCCCTCTCTTTTGGAATACAACAGTTCACCAAGACTTTTCCCTTTTTTATATCTTTAAATTTGTTCCCTTTGGTATTGATGATATACCTGTATTGACGATAACTATGATATTTTGATATTTGAATCTGGTTGACACAAACGAGATAATGTGGTACTCCTACGGTAGTTCAGAATCAGCTTGATTTGTGAACTAATAACTCTTTTGAGTCTGATCTTTATAATAAATCAGTGGATTCAGTTCACAAAACCAGTCTGAAAGATTTTAATAATCCGCTTGCAGCAGTTAACAGCTAAATGAAGCAGAAGATTATTGGTAAAAGACAACTTAACTGATGTTATGTTTGTCACGTCAAGCTATTGTAAGCCTTAAAGGAGTAGTTCACTCTTAAAAAACTTTTGCTGATAATTTACTCACCCCCTTGTCATCCAAGATGTCCACGTCATTCTTTCTTCAGTCGAAAAGAAATTAAGGTTTTTGATGAAAACATTTCAGGATTTTTCTCCATATAATGGACTTCAATGGGAACCAAACGG
>JAOTRC010000018.1:9120348-9135161 GCA_027497675.1 Cyprinella lutrensis
CCGATCTGGGTAATTTAGGTTCAATAAAACAAATATCTCTTCTGGACATCACTTTTGGACAGTACTGTAGATTAAATGTCAGCAATTTCCATGTAATTTGTTGGAAGACCATACCTTTAATCCCTGCTTTACTGTGCTTGCCTGTGCCATTTGTTCATAGCATTCCTCCGGAGACATTTCGAAAGCTCCTGAACAAGCATTAAATGCATAGCAATGTCATCATGACAGCTTAATTATTAATAGTAAATAGCAGACAGAGATTGGATTACTTCAACTGATTGGTGTATTTGTGAGCTAAACCTACCGCCTCCATCTATACAGATATTTCCATAAATAGGATTTTCCTGTCTTTCCATCTCATCATCTTCAAACCTGCAACACAGTCAGAATGTATTTACATAGGTTTGTGGCTGTGGAAAAGGATTATTTCATGTTAAATCAAAACTTTTTTCTGTCAATCAGAATACATAATTACATAAAATATGAATTTAATTCAAACAAAGTGCTGATCATCACCTGTAAGACTGAAGTGAATCTCGACGTAATGGCTCGTCTCCATATTCAAACATGTTTTCATTAGCTGATTAAACAAAGAGGCAGTTTGTTACTGTGAACTAAACTTTCTTAAATTGCATATTTTTGTATATTGTAAATTTCAAACTATGAAGCATACCTGCTGAGTTTTTTTCCTTTCTTCTTAATAAATAGAATGCAACATTTATAGACACAGATATCAGCAGTGCAATAGATGTCAGACATATAGCCACATATGCAGATATGCATTTATCTAAAGAGAAAGTTAAATAACACATCATGATTTGATATAATATTGCATTAAGTTCCCATTACACCTAATATAATATTTATATTACAAACTTTGATTATTTTGCCTGGCGGTTTATCTTATAAATCTTTTTTTCTTCTTTTCTTCTTCTTCTTAAACCTTTTATTTATTTATTAGTTATTTTTATATTTGTATAATACATCATCCATATATCATCTTAAAGAATATAAGCACAAATCATTAAGAACATTTGAAAAATTTGGTTACGTTTCCGGACATGTCATAACACTGAATGAATTTCATGAATCTAACAATTTTATTTTTATCACTCATATAATTAATACACTTTTCTTGTCTGGATAGATTCATAAATTCGTACTATTAACAAGTGTTTTATGCAGAATATTTACTGTATTATTCAAAAGAATGTTTAATATGTCAGGGTTTAATTTCAATTCCATCAGTCTTCTAAGTTTTAACAAAAAAAGATTTAGAACCATAAAGAAAACGTGCAAAAATATAATAAATAATTTAGTCAATAATCTAAATTTCATTATTCAATCTCTACTGAGACAACAAAACAGCTTGTATTTAAACAGTGTGATGTGATGAAATACTGTTAGCAAAGAACGTTCACATACAGAAGTGATAAAGCATTTTTTCCTCTTACCTGGCATCCTGATTTTTTAGGGTCAAATGTCCGATAAAGCCTCGTCTGATAAAACCTTTCACCTGTACGTGAGCATGTTCAACAAGAAGTGCACTAGAGTTGTGCTATTTTTAACGTCTTTAGACGTTTTCGGTTACAAACAGGAAACGTGACGGCTACCTTATTCGTTGCAAACGTTCACATCTCAAGAGACACACTGTCTGCTTTGTGTAGTGTCATAAACCACTCACTGGTGTTGAAATGTACATTGAAAACATTTAATCCATTTGGTTCTCATTGCATTTTTTCAAAAAAAAAAAATATGTGTGAAATGTTTTTTTATGCTTTTCTTTGAATTTGTTTATTGCTTTTTGCATTTTGTAAGATCAGTTGAATGAAAATAATAATTTGTCAGTAATTTGTACTCTATATCATTTCTAATCTTGCATTAATTTGTTTGTGAGTAAAATTATGCAGTTATTTTAAAAATTAGGTGAAAATTAAGAATTCAAACAGGGATTCAAAACATTTAGTGGGCTGAATCCCCACCAATATTTAGATTAGTGGTTGATCAATATGAGATTTTCTATTCCTCAAATTTTACTTTTGGTCGCCCTTAACTTGAATATTTGGTTACATCCTTGAAATTAAATAAATGTAATCGTACAGCAATTTGTACAAATGAATGTGTTAAAAATCTCTGCATTTACAAATTATACAAACTAAAATATGATAAAATGTCAAAGACAAACTTATTATGAACATAAGTGTACTTATTCTTACAGTTTATTATAATATTCATAATATAAGATAAGATATTAGAGTGCTATTTTTCAAAAGAAGTGCTATATTGAACTTGACACACACTGTACTTTGAGTCAAAGGTAAAAAAAAAGTTTGTTGCACATTTCTTGTTCACAAATAACCATTGTTTTTTCTCATACACCATTGGTATATTACTCAACGTAATGAAGTGCAATAGTATATCGGATGCATGATTATACAGTGCAGGATACAGGTGATCTGAACACTGAAGCAATAAATCCTTTTTTTCAGAATTTTCCATTTCCGACCACAATAGCGAGAGCAGGAAACGTCCCTCTGCGTGAATGTGTTGCTTTTGTAGCAAAGAACCACAATGCACAAAACTCTGTACAAAAGCATCGCTGTACTCTCTCTTTCTTGTTCTCTCTCTGTCTTAGCATACACACATACACTCGCTATCAGGCATATGTCTCTGTTTATTAATCAGTGATGTCTTATTTCCATCTTATTAGTAATTAAAGGCTTGTTCTCAGGGGTAAACCGCATTTTAAAATGCCTAATTTTTTGCTGTTGTAATAAATGGTGACCAGAGTTGGCTTTTTTTGTAGATTTGGCCTTTAAGGTTAAGGACTGTTGGTCACTGTCTGATGTGGTTTTGGCAGCTGGTTTTGCTTGGTTATCTGAGGTGTAAACTGTGGTTTTATGAGGCCTGAATCAATCAGTTGCTAGCCTTTGCTTTGTTAACAGAACATGAGGACAACATTAATATGTAGGGTACATTGTAGGCTTTAGGCCTAACAATTTCTGATTCATAATAGCACTTACTTCTTCTCTTTTTTTGCAGCTGTATTGTAATGGTATTAAAAGTCAACATTGCGATATCCACCTGATCTATTGAACATGATAGATCATTTTCTGATTAAACTCTCATAGGTACTCATCATATTTCAGATTTTTGGAATTTACCCACTTTTTGACCCAACCTCCACCCATCCTCACATGTTGTTTTCTTTAAATCACACATTTTAGTTTTTTAGGTTTTTTTTTTTACATTGCTGCAATGTAGGAGTAAAGCTAACTACTCAAGATATTCAATAATATGATGTTTGTAAAGCACAGTAAAAAATCAATCCCAATTTTCTCATTTTTTATGTTTGTAAAGCACAGTAAAAATGCAATCACAATTTTCACATTTTAAAGTAAAAAAAATAACAAATTATTTTTTAGAGCAACAGATTATATGTACAACTTATTCAGAAAGACTCAAATACAGAGGAAATGTGCAATAAAAGAAATCACATAAAAACACAACAAATGTGGTTGAATTCATATTTTTACAAAGTAATGCATTGAAGGTTTATTTCATGTAAAAATGAAAATTGAACGAGTTTCATTAATCTTCGAAAAAACATTTTTAACATATTTAATGTATATGTGTGTTTATCAATGTTTATATGTGAACAAAAGCATAAACTAAATCGATTCATCATTAAGAAACCGTTTTTCTTCGAAAGACATGAAGTTAAACTACTAATGTAATCCAATATGGATTACATTTAAGTAATCCATGGATTACATTCATTTTGGTTGCATGGACTTTCAATGAAGGAAAATAAATCTCTCAGGCATCATGAAAAATGACTTAATTTGTGTTTTGAAGATGAACAGAACTTTTATGGGTTTGGAACGAGATGAGAATGAATAATTGATGACACAGTTTTCCTTTTGAGTGAAGTTTTTCGGCAGAAATGTTCCAGTCAGTATAGTGGCCCACAGATTGTGAGTGCAAAAGTGCATGACACATTCATACAAGAATATCAGTCATGGGAACATCATGGTTCCTCACTGATGTGTATTTGACTGGTGGTGGTGGAGGTTTGAAAGGGGGTGGCATATCCATTCTGAAAAAGAAAAAGTCAAAATGTAGATAAATCGACAGGAAATGTGTTGCAATTATGTACTGTAACAGAACAGTGGATGTGCTGATGATTTTGGTCTCACTTTTTTTGGTTCAGATGTCTTTTGTATAGAAGCACAGTCAACACGAGCAACACCAATACAATCGGGATAGCGACATATGCTGTGCTTTTTGATTCTGAAAGAGAGAAGAGAGATTTGCAAGGAAAAGACAACCAATAATAGTTTTATGAGTAGCTCAAGGCTTGGCCTAAATGCATATCCTGTTACTGTCATGTGCACGTCTTTTTGAAAACAGCACGTTGATATCAATCATCGCTCACTTTAAATCAAACAGCATCTTATGGGTTTCCTTGTTACAGCCAACAAACATCAGATGACTTCATTGTGTACATTCAATTTGTTTAAAATCAACATATATCAAGGAATACAAATTGTTGATATTTTGAGTCGTGAAAGTTGAATTCATAGTTTTGATTTATAATTTAATTCAGAGAATATTCCAGTTATAGCCTAATGACCAATGACTTTTGTGACATATGACATTAGTAGTAATGTGATGAATTTCCAACTTTTTTTTTTAATTTAATTTAATTTATTTTGTATTTAATACATAGGATGCTTCCCAGCTTTACCATTGTTGTGCCTAATTTTGACTACCGGTAATCGACTAATTTCATTGAAGGTGCCTGATTGCCTAATCCTAAACCACCTATTCCTAAATGTACCTATACTTGGGATTTAGAGGGTAATAATCTGAATCAGAATTCAGTGTTGTACAGAAATCTTAATCCATGTGAAATTTAGTCTCCCCTCCTTCTTGTTGGTCCATTTGTTGGGGAGGCTGGTACCTGAGTGGTCCCTATCTTTTAAAACCCACCTCCCACTTGGCCATACATTCCTAATTCTTAATCTTATACCCTCATAAGAAGATACAGGGCAGATAATCTCACAGGGAGTCACATTTTGATACAATTGTTCATGAAATGTGGGCGCTCTGTACCAGAATGGACTCGAGCCTGAATGCCAAGTTGATGTGGTTGATTGTGGAGATCCTAAAGATCAAGTTCTCCAGAGAGCAGCTCGATGTGGTAAAGCTTATTTTAATCGTTTGTTATTTTGCTATTATTGCTATAAAACATATCATTGAATGTTAACAGATTTTAATACTTGTAGAACTGTAACAAACATTTTAATAGAAAACAATAGAGATGGGGGAAACAAAGCTTTTTGAAACTCTGAATCATTTGAACCAATTTCTTTGCAAAATGATTCACTCTTTCGAATTCAAAGCACTCAGAACACCACAGACTTGCGGCACCTGCTGGTCAAAACAGCATAAATGCAACTGCAAACATGTTAAAGTAACATTAAATATGTTGGTTCTGTAAAATGTGTAAAGTGTAATGCTTGTTGTGTGTTAGGCAGAGCTTGGCAGACTAGGTAAATGTTTTCCTTTTTGTATAATACACAAGTACTAAAATGTATTATATTAATTCACAATAAATATACATTTATAAAATGTACCCAAGTTAAGCAGCATGTTTGAGCTTCCACAAGAAACAATGACCAATGAGGTTTTGTTCTCGAGCGTCAGGCAGGTACAGTTGAGCTTCTATGTTCACTGATCATTGTTTATTTGTGAATAAGTCTAAATCGAATCTGTTCGTCATATAAAGCGAACATGTCTCTTTACAAATATGAATTGGATTCATATGGATTCATATGGATTGGTTTTATGAACTTTTTGAAGCGTCAAAGTGCCAGTTGAGTAGCTGTCAATGGACATATATATGAAAGTCTTAAGGATTTGAAACAACATGTGAGTAATTAATTAAAGTAACAGAATTTAAATTTTTAGGTCAACTAACAATTTAATTTTTCAAAACTTCACTAAGGCACTCATCACAAGACCATACGAACTATGTGACGTCAGAAAATTAAAGTCGTTTCAGGGACAGAGCAAGTTTTTATATTTTGATACAAGAGAAGAGTTATTACCTCCCGATGTTGTCACAGTGGTGGTGATGTTTTTCTTCGTCATAACAGAAGTAACTATTTTTCTTCCGGTAACTCTTTCTGGACGTGTGCTTGGATTTTCTGTAGAAGAGCTGCCTGTAGATTTTACAGTGCTTGTGTGTAATGGAGATGCATTGCCAACAGGTGGAGCAGAAGAGCTGCCAGTGAGAGGATTGCTTTGAGAGGATTGGTTTGTCGTGGAAACGTTTGGTTTTGATGTGCTGGTTTGGAAGTGACCAGATTCTGTTGTTGTAGCAATAGCAGTGGTCCATGAGCTGATTCGCATGGAGGTGAAGTTCCTCAGATGTTTGGTGATTGTTACTGAGGAAGGTGTTGTCATTCCTTCAACAGCAATCATTATAGGGAAAATGAAACACATAATGAATGTATATCAGGAAATATTCCTCAACATTTGTTTGTACACAATTCTATAATGTAATGTAATGTAAAGCAATATCAGTGATGGACTGGCCATCCTTCCTGGGTGTTTCCCTGCCTAAGTTTGGGACGCTGAGATAGGCTCCAGCATTCCTGCCACCCTACATAGGTTAAAGCTTCACCCAAAAATAAAAATTAGCCCAGCATGATTTACTCAGCCTGAAGCCATCCAGATGTATATGACATTCTTCTTTCAGACGAATACAATCGGAGTAATATTAAAAATGTCCTGGCTCTTCCAAGATTGATAATGGGAGTGAATGACTTTGGAAGTCCATTAAAGTGCATCCATTCATGATTAAAGTGTTCGACACGGATTTGCGGGGGTTAATAAAGGTCTTCTGAAGTGAAACGATGGGTAAGTGTAAGAAAAATATCCAAATTTAAAACTTTATCGACTAAAATAAATAGCTTCCAGCAGACGGCTGTCACATCGATTTACATGAAAAGAGGCAAATGCTGTTCAAACAAACAAGACTGGGCAACTGCGTTTATCATTACGTTGTGCGTCAAGTATACACCTGTGATGGCTTCATGGTGAGTAAATTGTCCATGGATAGTTCACTCAAAAATGAAAATTATCCCACAGTTTACTCACCCTAAAGCCATCTTAGGTGTAAATTACCTTTTCTCTTTAAGCCTAACACAACTGGAGTTATAAAAAAAATATCCGGGCTCTCCCAAGCTTTATAATGGGAGTGATAATAGTGTTTTTTGAAGGCCATAAAAGCGCATTCATCCATCATTAAAGTAATACACACAGCTCCAGGGGGTTAATAAATCCTTTCTGAAGCGAAACAATGCATTTTGTTAGAACATTTACATAATTATAGCTTTAAAAAATGTAATCTCGCAGATCAAACATAGGGCTGGGCAACAAACTCAAGCTCCTCTGACATTTCTCTTTAACAATTCTCATTTTAGACCCCTAATTCTTGACCCGCTGTGTTTTGATGTGTCTCGATCCTCTGCACTTCTGCATTTATCAATATGCTATGCATTGAGTTAGAGGTCACTCTTCGGCTGGAACTCGACTCGCGTATGGCTTTTACTGTTAGCCAGTCGTTATAGTTTAAAAAGTTATAATTATGGATATTTTCTTAAAAAAATGCATTGTGTCACCTCAGAAGGCCTTTATTAATCCCCTAGCTGGAGTCTTATGGATTACTTTTTATGATGGATGGATGCTCTTTTTTGGGCGTCAAAAGCATACCATTCACTCTCATTAAAAGTGGAAGAGCCAGGATATTTTTTTTTACAGTATAACTCCAGTTGTGTTTGGCTGAAAGAAAAAAAGTCATATACACATGCATGTATGGCTTGAGGGTGAATAAATTATGAGATAATTTTCATTTTGGGTGAACTAACAATTTAAGTGGTTTTGAAAATGAATTATATTATAATATATTATATTATAAAATTTGTTTGCTTGATGATTTTATTCACTGTCCCAATTAGTCTGACATGGAAGAGAGTACTTGAGGAAGTAATGATATTTGTTACATTAGATTATTTAGTTTATGATTTCCTTATGGGAACCATCAGCTGGTTAAAATATAGATGATGACTGAGGGAAGAAATTGATCAGTTTACCTCTGTTCCAAAAGGTTTAATTAATTCATGGGCTTCAGTGGTGGCGTTAAGTCCATTGTTTTCACTCTATGCATCTGCTCTGGGCAAACTTGGACTTTATCTGTTCATATTCACAGCTAAAAATCGATGTGCCAAGTGATTACAATTGCAAAAAAAGAGGAAAATAAAGCTTTTTCTTACCCTCGATTTGCTTTGAGAAAACATGGATAGAAAACTCTATGTCTGTCTGGAGCTGATTGTCCTGAAAGACAGCTGTCAGTTTGTATGTTCCTGACTGGTTAGATGTCACGGAAGTCAGAGACAAAGTTTCTGAGAGAGACAGTGTTGTGTCATCCTAAAAATCATCGCATAAATTTGTCATTTTAAGCATGCTGAGTTAATATACACTACAAAATGTTTATTTAAAACAATACTGTTTATGTAAAAATATATTTTACAGTCTTACCCTCATCCACTTATATTGTAAGTACTGAGATGCTTTTGCAATACAAGAAATCGTCACATCCTCACCAAAACTGACATTAAAAGGGCTGCTTGTGTTACACTCAATGCCATCAAGATCTGTTTGGAAGAATAGGATAGATTTGAAATGGATTTTTATTTACTTGTATAAGCTTTAATTTAACAGAGAATGTATTCTCAACACTCACAATTGACAGTCAGTGCCATAGTGGTATTGAGACCTTGCTGATTTTGGACAGATGGCCATTCAGGTGAACAGATGTACAGATCGCTGTTGTTTCTGGTGACGTTTGGTAAAACGAACTCTCCGTTCAAACTTTTCATCCAAAATAGCTTGTCCTGATGAGGAGAATGAGATCAACATAACAGCTGTATAAACCGTGGCATTTAGAAATGTATTTTTCAATCAGACTCACCTTTGACCGTCTTAGTTCATAACTTAGTGGAGGAGGGCTTGCTGAACAAGTTATTTTCACGTCATCTCCCTCTGTTATGAATCCGTTTGGTTGTGACATCGTCGCTGATGCTGGAGGCTCTGAAATTAGTTTAGCTTGTTTACTTTTACATTTTTTGAGTGTATGAGAATGTAGGTTACCGTGAGCAGTTTTACCTGTGACTTGCAACGTTGTTGTTCTTTTAATCGAGCCATTAGGATAAGAAGTAATTTCACAAGTATAGTTTCCACTGTCTTTCATGGTAACTCCATACAGGGTCAGGACAGAGCCTTGTAGCTTTCCAGTTTTTGAACTGTTCATCGTCGTCAGACGAGGACCGGTTTCAAAGTAGAATTCTTGCATTGAGGGATGGTACACCACGATCTTCTTCTCATCTCCTTTTTGCCGTTTTAGCCATTCCAGCTGGTTAACTGTGATTTCATGTTCCTCTCCCACAAAGCATGGCAGACTGACGTTCTGTCCCTCCACAGCAGTTATGGACACTTTATGATGTATAAGCATTCCGTATGTTCCTGATAAAACATTTCCATGAGTGATAAATCAGTTTCTTTCACGAAACCACAGATTGCATCACCTTTAAGGCATTATAAAAAGTCCAGTGTCATCTGATTCTGTAGTATAATTCTGTAGTCTGTAGTATACATTTAATTTATATTTTATGTTTCTTACGTTTTTTGTACATTTTTAATCATGATTTAAAAATAAATCCCAAAATAAAAATTGATTTATTTATTATTTTTAAGCACTAAAGGGATACTCCACTTTTTTTTGGAAATAGGCTCATTTTACAACTCCCCCAGAGTTAAACAGTTGGGTTTTACCGTTTTAGAAATAATTCAGCCGATTTTCTGATATTTAGAAGAATATCTGTAACCAGACCGTTTCTGGTCTCATAGACTTCCATAGTAGGAAGAAATATATACTATGGTAGTCACTGAGACCATAAACGGTCTGGTTACAGATATTCTTCTAAATATCAGAAAATCGTCTGAATTTATTCGAAAACGGTAAAACCCAACTGATTAACTCTGGGGGAGTTGTAAAATGAGCCTATTTCCAAAAAAAGTGGAGTATCCCCTTAACTCGGCACTATGCTGACAATAAATCTAAAGAAATCTAATTGAACAGTGTTATATATCAATAGTGGACAGTAATAATAACCCAGCGCACAAATTCCACAAAGCATCTTTAAATTACACCTGTGAACCGGCTGTTCTACACCCCACGTGACTATCTCTCGTTCCAGGAACTTGCTCTAAGGCGACTGCATCCCAAACCGGTTCATCCGCGTATATGCCTTTACTCAGCTAGAAAGAATTTGTCGTCACAAAGACCTCGTCAGAAGCAGTGCGTAGGTTATTAAGTAAAAAGACAACCGTTTATGGAGACAAAAGTGATTTTATGTATCAAAAAATATATTGATCGCCGTGCCTAACATATAATACAGACATCCAAAACATTTTGGTTGGCATATTTTAGTAGTCAGGCTCACAGTCTTATGGCCAAAAAAACAGTCATGCCCCATTTTATTAAATGTAACTATAATATTGCTTATGATAAAATAATATTAGTACTAGAACTGTTTTATCTTACACTCGACTGTCTCTTTGGCAGCTTAACCAATAGAAGACACAATGCGTCAGCAGTGTGTCTACAGCAACCAGAAAAGCTTGTTCAGTAGAAACTCGGATGCCACAACACTCCTTGTGCAGGAAGAGATAGTGTCCTTTTGTATACTCTTTAGAAAGAGAACGAGAGTTCTTCCTCAAGTTTCACTGACCTGTGTCTGACGGCACGTCAGGGTGTGGCTCAAAAACCAAATGAAGCCCACCATATTGTGAAGAGAGCCTCACCTCTGTGTACACCAGTTCAGTGTCATTATAATTTAAAGAAGCACTCCATTAACAACAACGTTTATTCAAAAAACTTAGTTTAAGTGAGTGAGTGAACAATTGGGTATCGCAAGAATCAAGGGGAGTATCTCTGCATGCCATTGTATGAGGCACACATAGGTAAGGCTACTTCAAAGTGGTCCAAAAAGAGTAATCCAACCAAACTTAACTGTGCCAATTGAACAAAGCACCGTTTGACAAAGTAATCCAAAAGTAAATATTTAATATAACAAGTTTCGGTGCAGTCACAGAAGGTCAGCTCGTATTTTATCCAAACCACAGTATGGTCTCCAGGGCTAATGTTCCATATAATCCAGTCATTTTAGAACTATATGGCATTCCTAACTGTTAACCCATCATCTGGTCTTACTTCCTCCTCCGGCAGGGGCAGCAACAGGCGTAGCAGCGTCCCACCTGCTCGTCGCTTTCCTTCACCGTGTATCCTGGCTGGTTGTTGTAAGGAGGGGGGTTCTGGCTGCCGTTCCTGGCCTCTCCGTAAACCGGAACGCCCGAGGTGTTGATCTCCCCTGGAGTTTTGAAGCTGCTGTAGGGGTTTGAGGCGGAATTACGGTTGTTATAGGCGCTCTCTAACGCCATTGGGTTCATGATGATGGTGCTGGAGTCACCCTCATCCCGCAACTTGGCACGAGGGATGGTGACATCACCATAGGGGTTCTCAAGTGAGATGTTCATGGTGTCAGGCTGGAGAACAAGGGCAAAAATTAATAATCAAGGCTTTTGCATTGCAAATAGGAAACTGCTTGACAAGACGTTTTAAACATTATACAACAATACCTATTCCCACTAACTATATTAGTGTCCTACACAACTTGAATGAATGTTGCCTATGTGAATAAAAGCCTAAATTCAAACCATTCATCATAAAGCGAACAAGTCTCTTCAGAAAATTTGGAGTAAACTGATCAATTCGTATTAAGTTTTACAATCTCTTTATTCACTTTTTGAAGAGTCAATGGAGGGACAGAAATTGCTCCGATTTATTTTATTAAAAACATCTTCGTATGTGTTCCAAACATGAAAGAAAAGAGGGTTAGTACTATAGTTTTATTAGGGTGAAACAACAGATCCTCAAATGATGCTCGAAGTTTACACAAAGATGCCTTATAAATTTCAATACATTTATAGTAGGCTATGCCTCTTGTGTGGATAGAAAATTGTTATATTACAAGACACAAATTCAGATAGGCTTCTCAGAGGTTACAAAAACGAACTAACAAAACATATTTATATCTTGTTTTATTCCTCTTTATTACGGTTTTCTTCCTCATCCTCCTTGTTTGTCCATATTTCACTGCAGAGCTGATCTTTCTCAGTTCTTTGAAAACCACGACATTTTCATCACTTTATAAAAAAAAAAAAAAAAAAAAAAAACAGCCAGAACAGGACGTGAAAACATGACATGTCCTGGCAAAACAGGACTGTTGGTTTTCCTAATAATATTTTATTCTGAATTCAGCCTTTCAGAATCAGACATTGAATCGTTCACTTAACCGATTCATTAAAACACACCGATTCCCTCACGAACGTTAACGCTCTGTGTTTTGGTTTGGGTCTGACTCTGACTACTTTTGCGGTCGGCTTGGTTTCTTGTTTGGATTTCGGAAATTCGGAAAGTGTTAAGATACTGGCAAAATTGTTCTTAAAATGTAAGTTATTGACTTCAAATTATCGTTTATTTTATATAAAAATCACATTTGCAATCGTGTTGTTGGTTTAAACCAAACCTGCCGTGATGATACTCGGAAAACAACACGATTGTGACTGGGATATGTTTGTCAAAAAAGTACTGTAACATTATAAGCTCAGTTGTTATTGTAACTTTCTATTGCTTAGTTTTAAATTATATTATAAGCTCTATGTTTGGTTAAGACATCATAATACTCTTTTAGCTATTCATTTTCACCAAATCATTCCTAGATAAAAACAACTCACTCTAACAAACAAATCACCATGAACTTTTCCCTGTGTTCGTGACCACTGATACAGAAATACGGATAAACTTACCGACAGAGGCCTGGGGGGGGATTTGTTTGGTGGGAATCAATTTTCACAGCTGCACGCTGTTCCTGCTGACTTCTGATCTTCCGTGCTTCCGAAATAAGGTGAGACAAACCTGAGCCACCAGGTTGGAGAGAAAAGGAGGAGGAGGCTATCCAGCTGACCGTGAGTCTTGTTTAAACACGGCAGTGTGTGTAAGTAACCCCACCCGTGGGTATTAAAGCTCAGCTGAAACCACCAGGTGTGTGTGTTTGGTGGGGTTGAAGGCTATTGAAAGTCAGTTCAGGAATGCTAATATTTTCTCTATTATTATAGTCAGACAATATGTTTTAAGGAACGATTAAATTAAATAGCCTTTAATGTAGGCTAATGAAACATATTGTCCTGAAGCAAATATTCTAATAAGTCTATGTAGGCTGTTATGTAAGATGGTTGGTTTTGGTTATCCTTTCTGCAAACATGACATTGCTGGGCACCAGAGTACACCTCTTGTCCACAGTTAAATATTAACAGAATTGACATTTTAAGTACTGATATATCAAAACATGCAAAACTGGATTTATAAATAATAATAATTAACTTTATTTTATATAGCGCCTTTAAAAAGTATCTCAAAGTGCTTCACAGATATAGAAACAAAATTAAACAAACAATGGAATAAAATATGAAATAAGAACATTAAAAAAGGATTAAGGATGCTACGTGGAATGCAGCAATTGAGAGAGAATGACAAGTCTGTTTTGGGTTTGGTTGTTGTTTAAAGGTGTTACTAAAAAAATAATAAAGTAATTAGTAATTGGTTAGCTTAGTAATTAGTTAGCTTTACGTCATCCAGATTTTTTTAGCTGTCTGTAATGCCACACAAGTTGTATGTCTCTATGTGTGTGCGTTGATTAGTATATGTAAATTAAAGTCTAAACTAAATCTGTTCATTATATAAAGTGACTGACTCTGCAGAAGACTTGGATTAAACCACTCGGTTCAAATTAATTTTGTTTGTAATGTGTTAATGAACTCGTTGAAGCATCAAATTTGTGGTTGCATAGACTTTCTATGGAGGGACAAATATTTTGGGGGTTTAAAGGTGAACAAAACTGTTATTGGTTTGAAACAACACTGACAGAACTTTTGGATGAACTAACAATTTTAAGAAACACGGAATGCATTTTTAGGTGACTGTGTGTATGCTCAGAATAATGAATAAAACTGAACAGAATGAACAACCTAGAAATGGTTTGAGAACAAGTCCACTAGGCTCATGATTTCAACCCTATAGTGAATATTTGGTCTCACATTAAACTTAAACGAACCGGTAAACATTTCTCAACTACTCATGAACTGTTTGAAGCCATTAACATTGAAGAACAACACTGACTCTTCTTCCTGTAAAAAGCTGTCTGTGAGTTAGGGAAGTCTATTCCTTGCTGTTACTTTATCTACAATATATCTACAGTTATCTACAGTAGTTTTGAAATTCAGCATCACATTTTTTTTTAAATTTTAGTACCGATTTGGTACTCTACTGAATATGAATATATGTATGTCATAGTCATGTGCAATATATCTAGGTGTCATTGCATTAGATAACAAAATGTCAAATCAAATGGTAATTATTTTATGAAGCTTTGTTCACAAAAATAAACTTTTGAGGTTTCAAAATAGACATACTGTTCAAAATGAAGACAAAATCAATGTAAGTAACACTGTGGGGGTTTTTTTGGCCGAAATTTTGACCCCCTCCGGTCTTCTTGAAACTCTGGATTCTGACAGAGGGCCACGAGACTTCGACCAGCGCGCAAAAATGGAGGCTCTAGACCCTT
>JAOTRC010000018.1:9165021-9176855 GCA_027497675.1 Cyprinella lutrensis
TTAAAACGAAATCGGAATTGAGAGGAACAGAAACTAATATTCACTGGATGGTCATATACCTTTTCACCGCTAGATGGAGGTAAAAATCACACAGTGTAGCTTTAAACTGTATTTTCCACAACCTTATACAAGACTTATAAAGCATATGTAATACACATTTTTGGCAAACGTTTTTAATATGAAATATACAAACTATGTAATGAGATATTTTTCAACATCGGAAGTTCTCAAAACAATTCCACACGTGTAATGGCTGGGCAGTTGGAAATTATTTTAATACACAAACATGTTACCCAATCATAGCAGTGGGCATTTACTTCCAATTCTTGAATGCGGCACACCCATCAAAGTAGAGTGTTTGAAGTAGATGGCCAAAACAGGATAGAAAATAGCTTACATCTAAATTCTGATGTTTTTCATGCAAAAAAATTGAAAAAAATGCAGTTCATGACTCCTTTTGGTGTAAATTCTATTCATCAAAAGTAATGCCTGTAATATCAAGGGGCACATTGCATTCATTGCCATAATCAGACATAATCACACTTCTGCATCTCCACACTCTTTCTCTCTCTTTCTGCCTTTCTTTTTCTATCCCACTTGTTTATAAGTAGCCTCTTTAATGATCATATCTGAAAGGGAGTGGGACTGAAGAAAAGGCAGAGGAAAAGAGCATGTCCTTTGGGTTCAGGATAGTATAGGCATGGCTGACTTGTTGGTTGCATGAAGGGCCTTGAGATTGGCACTTACAGGTCGCGGTATGACAGCGAATTCAGTTATTTAGCTATTCTAGGGATCTCAGTAGCATTGCTGTTCAAACATCCTACTCATATCATATATTTATGCTATGAACAATTCTGGCTGCTAAAGCAATTTACACCAATCATGTGAGTGACAATTACCAGCGCAGGTTGCTGATATTACAGGACGCATACTAAACTGGGCCTCTAAAGGAAAGAAGGAACCCACCGTTATTTAAAATGCATTGAATTTCTTATCTTGTACTTGTGAATCTAGCCAACTTACTAGTGCCTCAAACAAAACTCGAAACTTTTCATGCTTATAACATGACAAACTTTGCAAATCCAGTGATTACACTCTAAAAATGCTGGGTTGTTTTAACCCAAATTTGGGTCAAATATGCACAAACCCAAATGTTGGGTTGAAAATGCAATTAAAAAATTTACAGTTGAAAGTGAAAGTTGAAGTAGGGTTACTTTGGCCCAGCATTGTTTAGAGTGTATCAAAAGCTCTCATTGTATCAGTTTGACTTTTTTCCAAGTAGACTCAAAAACACCATGTGCCCTTACTTCCAGAAGTTTTATTAAGCCAGTCAAGATTGGAATATTAGGTAGCCAGTCATGGTGTGGGATTTTGTAAATCGTAAGCCAGGAACAGTGTCTGGAATTGAGTTCTTTGGACATCAAGGAAGTTGTAAGATTATACTAATAAGAGAATTTCCAGATCAAAAGCAAATCCAGGATCATCTTGTTAGATGCACTCAAATGGCATTTAGGAAAAGTTGCAGTAGTTTAGTTGTCATTTTGAGATCCATTAAGGAGACCTGGATCAATGAAGACAGCAATTTAGTGGGGGATGTCTTAGCTCTGAAGGAGCCCAGTCATCAAGGTTATGCTTTAGGTAATCAGTTGCTATCTAGTTTGATTTATCAAAGTGGCATGCAGAGTTCCTTTTTGAGATTGCAGATGTCGTACTAGAAACTTCCAAGTATGCTTGGACAGGTAAAACCTTTTGGAGGAATAAGTCTCGCTATCTAAATGCCAACGTGTACTTCGATATCCGAATCCAGATGCGCAATCGTGTCCACACAGCTGATGAGGGTGGATGGTCGAGTTCGACACTTTCATAGTACAATTACTTATTGCCACCTAGTGGATTAATTCTGTTTTTCTTGTGCATGCGCTGTTGTACGCGCACAATCCATGTGGTCTTAAAAATTCGGCTGCACGTGGACGGGGTGGACCTACCCTATCTCACGACCAATTTGTACGAATTCATATGAGTGATTAAAAAGTGACAAATTCGTACGATTTGTCTAAACCCACGTGATGGGGTGGCGGGGTCAGGGGTAGGTCATTCGTACAAATTCATACGAATTGGCCAATTCGTAAAATACGTACGATTTAGGAAAAATCGTAATATTTGTACGAGTGAGATCATATGAATTGTTACAAATTAGCCACCTCGTAAAATTCGTACGAATTCCCGTGAGATCGGGTTGGTTGGACGGACGTTCATTAACCCTCGTTAAGTGCGTGGACGGCCGCAGTATACTTCGGGTTTAAGTAAAAGCCTTTTGAAGCTCCTATAGAAAGAGTCAGTGTTCTGAGACACACGCTTAGGCCTGCTCGTGCTCATTGGCTGATCCAGCTTAAAAAATTGTTTCTTTTTTTTTTTATTTGAGTGTTCAGAAACTAAATTTGAGACAGTTGTTGTAAGATTTCATTTGTGATTTCAAATATAAAATTACATCATAAGCTTCGTGAACAGCTGTGGAGAATTCAATGTTTCCCCATTCAAAGAGATAGGAGCTGTACTGGCATTTTAAAGGTAGCTACCGAGGGACTTTGGTTAAACACCCTGATTAAACACCCTCGGGCTATTACCCTTGGGTAAGTAGAGTGGTTTTATTTGATTTCTAAAATATTTGTAGCTTGATTTTGATACAGGCCAACTCGGTTTAATTTCTTTGTATACAGCTTGTTCCAAAGCTTAGTTTTGAAAGCTAACCATTACCCTGACCCTAAGTCAGACTTCCGAGTAGTTTCTAACATCAGTGAGCTCCAATGTGTCTTCCTACAGACTGAAGGGGCAGCTTTCATAGATGAGGGAGTCTGACAGCAGTACTGAGGTAAGGCTATAGATTGTAAGAGATCTCGTGGTATGGGATTAAGGTGCCAGGGACTATCTGCATTATATTCTCATATGAGATGGATTCAAATGGAGTTATAATCAGACCAGTTTTCAGCTCTACAGTGATCATCATGTTTGTCATATCAGTTTTTCCAAGTCACAGCATGCTGTCACTGATGTTTTCTCTGTATGGGATGGGAGTGGCCTGAGTGGTTCTGTCATTTGCCAGCCTAGACTTTGACTTCTAGAGAGTTTCAAGTATACCAGTGGGGTTTCTGGCCAGCCTGATTGGCACTGATTGGTTTTGAAGGGAAAACCTCATGATGTCCCTGCAGCCTTAAGCGAGACATTTAGACAAACTCCCAAGGTCTTTACAGTACAGGACTACACACATGGCTAAACTATTAGCCAACACACTTTTGCCAGAACAACAAAGTTGTTTGCAGCTTTGGAGTTTTCTTTTGATTTGCTCAGCTCAGCAGAATTTTGTTTTCACCATCCCTATGCACCCCCTGCTGAAAACATGGCTGCATTTAAGCAAACTCTACATCCAGAGAGTCTGGAGTTTATCAAGATGAACTTGAAACAGTGTTTTTGTAGCTTCCCGTTCGAAAATGTGTTTGTTTGATGCTGGGGCTGAATAAATGGTTTGT
This sequence comes from Cyprinella lutrensis, assembly GCA_027497675.1. Taxonomy (NCBI): domain Eukaryota; kingdom Metazoa; phylum Chordata; class Actinopteri; order Cypriniformes; family Leuciscidae; genus Cyprinella; species Cyprinella lutrensis. The sequence continues at coordinate 9,168,546 of JAOTRC010000018.1, forward strand.
GTAGAGTTCTGCTTGCAGAGCTAGATGATTTTGTGGCTGAAATATCTTTGAGCCCAGCCTAACTGCTTCAGGCTAAGTCAATTTATTGTAATATTCTGGTTCAATGAGAGGTTGGATTTCATGTGAATATGGCATTATGTCAGAACAGCCAATCCTCTCTCCAGGCCGTTATAATGCTTTTCTCGCTGTGGCAGGCAAAAATAGAGGCATTTTTGGATTATTACTGTCAGAGTGTCAGTGAGAATCTTTCATCACCTCAGTTTGCTTCACACTTTGAGCACACTGTTTCGTTGTTATCTGTACCTTGAAACAAGAGTGGTTGTTTTTGAAGGTGGGCGATTCTGTTGTTAGTAGCAGCGTGTTTCGATAGGCTATTACCACAATACTCAAAAATTGATAGTTGCTAAATTCTAAGTAAAGAATTCCATTTTGAATGACTTTGAATCAATTATAGAGATTTTATCCTTGTATGGGTATTATACTGTAATTATTATTATTCATTTTTAAGTGCAAATAGACTTTTAAAGCAGTGCTAATTTATCTTGTAATAATCAACAAGAATATGGTTAATCAAAGATGTTGAGTTAATCCTCAATATAATTTTCATATTGTTCAGTTAAATTGGAATGATACTCAATAATGAGTATTAACTGTTATTTACATAAAATTTTGTGATTATCTTTGTCAGTGCTACAGTAGTTTGAAAGATACTGCAAAGCTGCCTCCAGCACAGCATATTAAATATGAACATTATTGAACGACAGATATATGCTGAGATATTGAATTATAAAAGCATTTATTTGATTTTAGTGACATCTTGTGCCGCCAAATGACTTTGAAGTGGCTTTAATGCATATGCAAATTAAGTCAATAAAACTGAGAATGCCTTTGTAGTGTCATCCATGCATGTTAAATATTAAGAATAGGCCTAAATGTTTTGGAAATTTGATCTGCTCTGATTATAGATAATTGTTTTCTTGCATCAGCTGAAAAGCATCAATTTTGGTGGTGTCTTTTTATTTGTTAAGAGTTAAATCAGGTCACATCACAGGCAGTGTACCGAATTATATATTGGCAGATGTTTTTTTTTACGGATCCATCCACAAAGCAGAGTGGATTTTTGCCTTTAATCTGCAAAAAGATTAACGAGAAGGATATGTTTTGTATTAATGTGACATGAAACCAAACAATTGAAATATTTGAGTAGAGTTGTTCTGTTCATAATCCTATAACCTGGAAGAGAATTAGTATTTTGAGGCATGGTTTAAATAATCGTTTTTAAACATATTGTCCAATTTACTCAATCATATTCTCTTTGTGAACTATGCAACATATATTGTGTTTCTATTCTAAACTTGATTTATTTGATTTCAATTTATGTAATTCTCTAAAATGCGTAATCTGTAAGATTACATTATTTTGGGCAGATTCAACAGATTTAGCTTTATAAACTAATAAAGCACTCAAAAATATTTTTTGCTCAAACTATTTCACAGCATGCTTTGCTTGGGCCTCAATGAGGAGAGTAAAAATGTTGAAATTAAGTGTTAGCTAATAATTTTAATTATACAATCTTATTATTTAGTCATGTGACTCAAAGTATAAGAAATATAATGAATTAATCCTGATAGGGAACCAAATTAAAATCACTTTGAATCTACTTTATTTGGTTTCCTAAAAATCACTTTTTATTATGACAACAAATTAAGTTGAACTTAATTTTTTTGCACTGCAACATAAATTACAAACACAGTCCATCCTAAAAAATAATATACAATAACGATATACACATTTCACATATTGCCATAATTTATTCTGAGATTGCAACATTATTTTACATTTTATACTTGTATATACTTACTTCTACTTAAGTTTTAAAAAGTAAATGTAAAAGTCACTGGATGTTCCCCAGGATGAATGTCTGTGTGGTAAATTCATTCGACTTATCTCACTGTTTGTGTCGATGCCTGTAACAGTTCTAATACATTGTCTCACTTTCCCGCACAGAATTTGATTAGATATCACATGTTTTTTCTATAACCTTAATCTTCTTGTTTGCATGACAGTTCCTGTAATCCCTGTTTTTAGAGCATGACACTTCCCAGATTAAGCCAGATTGATTGAATGGCAATGGCATTAAAAATAACAGCAACAGATGATATCATAAAACACCCTTCTAGAAGCTGAAAAAGAGATTTGGAGAGAAGATTAAAGAGGTGCGTGTGGAACGAGGATTGTGTAATGGAAATGACAAGACTGTTTCGGCACCACTGGGCATGTCAGACACTATTTTGGCTTTTAACTGACAAAGTACAACGTGGGCAAAGGCAGTCCTGACGGTGAAGTGATGTGACATTAAAAACAGCAACTCCACTAATTACTAATTTTGAAAGATTTTCTGTCAGTGTGTGAGGAAAATGTTGTGTGAGATTGGTTGCGGACAGCTTAAAGTTTTTTTAAAATGTTTTCTTTGAACACAGACAACAGAACAGCATCCTTCTGACAATCGTCTTCAAAAGGAGCAGACGTTCTCTTCTGTTTGTTGTTGTAAATTAGTCCAGCCACCTCTGGCATTTGTTGAAATACAGTTCGGCCGTAATAACACTGGATTATAGGCCTATGGTGTCTGAGAGCATATATGCTTTTCATAAATGCCAACTCAATTGAAGTCTGCACGGAAAGATGGGGCCGGGGAAGTAAATTGTGTGTCTTTAGCGGTGAAGTCAGAAATCTGCTGATTTTGTGCGTTCAAAAGAGGCTTTGCAAATAATCCTATAAACTATTATAGTGAACATGGCCATGTCTGTCAAAACATTTAGGAAATTGTGGTTGTTCTGGCATGGATTTATTGAAAACGAGGTGGTGGATGGTAGGAGACATTTGAGGAGGAAAATGTAAAATACTAATGACAGAACAAGTAAGAGAAAATTATGTTTCTGGACATGTGACTCCTTGGACTGTCCCGTACACTGTGTTTTCTGTTTTCTGCTGTCTGTTATTATAGGCCTCAGAGGCTTGTGCTGGGACGCATCAGGCTATTTTTGGGGGAAGCTGGTTTTGTGATTCCAGTGACGTCGAGAACACTGCCCTCCTAGTTTAGGCCGATCCCATCTGATGAGCCTCCAGCACTCTCTCGGTCCACACTGAACTCTCGGGCCCTGCTCCGTTCATGGATAATTCCCTACTGCCCCAAAATAAAGCATGGATATTGCATGGAGTCTGCTGTTATGCATGAATGCATCTGTATTTGTGTGCGTGAAGAGAAAGATACAGAGAGAGAAAGAGAGGGAGGAAAGAAAAAAAAGTTGAGGACGTAAATTTATATGGTCAAGAATATCTGAACACCCCAAAACAGAACATCCATCTGGAACAAAAAACTCCCCAAGCTGTTGTCCCAAAAATTTTGGAAGTTTTCTAGAATTGGGACATAAAATAAAAACAACTATTTCCCTTTCATTGTAACTCCAAGTTCCGTCAGATGACAACAAATGGGAAACCCCATTCGTCGTCATCCGACTGAACGTCTCCGTTGTCCATTTCCTACTCAGGGAACGAGGGTTACATTTGTAACCGAGACGATTAAGAACTAGTGCTGTCAATCGATTAAAATATTTAATTGCGATTAATCGCATTATTGTCATAGTTAACCCTCGATTAATCGCATATTTTTATACTAAAGGTGAAAGAAATACTGATGAGGTCCTGATATTGACGACTGGGCAGAGAATTCGCATCAGCTGTGTGTGTGTGTGTGTATACTTGGCCATCATCAAGCGGTATTTCAGACTGGACGTGCTGCGATGATGATAGCTCCGGTCACAACAACAAAACACACAGATCAATTTGGTCTTGTCAATGGAACTATTCGGCAACTTTTAAAAATTAAACTTTCCATTCAGAAACTTATTGGCATCCATTTCAGCATCTCACGCTCGTCATCCACTCAAAACGTAACGTTAACCTACTAGCTAGATCCACTTGCGTTTTGGTCGGCCAAGCAACTAAACGCCCTCGCGCGACGCAAGCCATTGAAATGAATGGGTTTCATAGTTCACCGCGTCCTGTTGCAAAAGCATGTGAAAGAAAACTACAAAGTTTGCTAGGCCAAAAAGACAGTTAATCGTGCAATAAAATTGACGCCATTAAAATGGGTTTGCGTTAACCCCGTTAATAACGCGTTCAACTGACAGCCCTAATACAAACTGTCTAATACAATCCTAAGACAAACTGTTTTTGTCTCTACAGTACATATTTAAATGATCCCTAAAACGTTTTCCCTAGTTTAAAAAGCACTGCTCTAGAATGTCATTGTATGCTGTAGCATTAAGCCTTTTTTTCTTTAAACTGTCTACAAATGTGACACAGACTGATCTTGTGCATCTTGTGTGCATCCTTACATGTGTATTTGTCTGAGTTGTGCCTGTGTTAGTCAGCACTTTGTGTTCCTGCTGTGTATTGTAGCAGCTCATCGCAGTATTAGTGTTCCAACGCAGACTGGATTGCATAAACCCGTGCCAATCCTTGCTTTAGCCGGAGGATATGAGGATGATGGGCTGGCTCACGGCTGGATGGAAAAATTAATCAAATCTCTCTCCTGATGGATGAAAAAATACCTTTTGGGATCTTTGACAAACACTTTTGACAAATAAAATCCTTGCCAAAAGGGGCTTTAGTGATGAAAAAACGCACATTGAATCTAATCTTGCCGGGGATTAAATTATTTTTAAAAGCGGGAAATCTTTTCATTGCTCATTGATTCGTTTACTTCATTGGACTGTATTTCTTTATGGTGTAGTAATGCTGAGACACACATTTTAATTTTAGACCTGTACATATTTATACAGAATTATTGTGTCTTTTTTTTTTTTGTTTGCTGGAACATCGACAACCTTTTTTTTGTTTGTTGACATTTCAAGGTTGAATTCTTGGGCTTGACAACCACTAAACTTAACATTTAGCTTGTTGACTTGCCTAGAGCAAAGCAACCTGGAATGGCACTCTCAGACCTGAGCAATCTTGTCCTGAGCCTATACATTCTACTCTTCAATGTGCATTTTCTGTCCATCATAACAGCTGGCACTGCATGATCACTGAGCAACACATAGGTGCATGTCTCAGCATCTGTCATTCTGTCTCAATCAGGATCAGTTTACTCTATATTGCTTCAGGGCTTCAGGTTCCTGTTGTATCCCACTCAGAAGTTTGAATAGCATTTTTTTTTTGCTTCTCTAGATGGCCAGCAGTAACCATTGATTTCCTTCTGCTCCCAAAGCTAAAAATGATTTTGTCTGAAAGCTAAACTTTTGACATTTTTTTGTTGCATAAAAGATTCACTCTGTCCCCCAATGTCTGTGTGAATAACTAGATTTAAAATATTGATTTTTCTTGATTTGAATCTAATTTTGTTAAACCAATCCTAAAATCCCAAGAATTGATCTTTGCAGTTTTTAGTTTATGCTTAAATAAAACTTCACTAAACATGGTTGTAGCGTGCATACCATTCCATAAATGACACCAGTTTTACACATTTTGTGTATGATGCAAAATGGAGATTTAACGGAATGTAACAAATTTAACTAGTCATTAGAAGACAAACTACTGCGTATATATTTTTTTTATTCTACACTGTTACACACATCCTTAGCTCTTTGTTGCATTAACACTAAAAAAGCTTCCTTTAGAGAAATAAATTTTAAATAGTCCAGCGAGTCTTTTACACATATAGATATTTTCGCTCTCTGAAAATCACTATTTCTAAACTTGTAAACAAAAATGTCCCAGGAGGACTTGAATCCACCCTGAGTGGTTAAAAATTAAAAGGCAGGCACCGCATGGGTCCATGCTTACAAAACCCAACTGCAAGGGCATTTTTTTCACCGAGTGTAGTAAATGCAAACGGACTTAGAGAAAGAACTTAGAGAAAGTTCAGAAAAAGATGTGTGTTGATCCCTGTTAAATGCTACTTATCATTCAAGCCTCAGCTAACCTGAACACTTGGCACTGTTGGTAAACGTTATGAGGTGAATTGTTGAACAAGTTTTTACTATCAATGACGAAAATCGTGGCCTTGAGAATAAAGAGAAAGTTACTGACATAAAGACCCATGCAGATACTCTACCCCTCCGCAGTGCTGTTATGTTTGACGACTCGGTTTTCATCCTTCCTCATGCTCTAGCTCATCTGTGTGAAGTTTAGTTATATTATGGTCCACTGAAACATTGTGAGTTCCACAGCAAATATGTTTATAGTTAGCAGAAGACTTTGTTACTGTGAGGATCTTTCTGAAAACACAATGTCTGGTCAAGTTGTCATGTTGGTGAGGATTTTGATTTGAAACTGTGAAACAAATTTGCTGGCTTGAAAGTGACATTTGAACTTTATTTGCATATTTCATACAATCATTAAAACACTACAATACAGGACACATTTTAAGCTGAGCAATTATATGCTTTCAGAACACTATAAAGCATTGGTCCAGTTGACCCCTCAGGGGAGCAAGAGCCTTATCCGTGCACTTCATGAACTTACGGGTGCTAAAGACAGGTCGAACGACAGGACGGTGTACTGATACCTGAAAAGAAAAATTTAGATCAGATTATTAAGAACATGATTTGAACATCCACATTTATTTAGATTATTGTTTTACTGTGACAGGATTGGTTCTTTTATTTAACCACCAAATTCAAAGCAATGTAATGGTGATGCAAAAGTCAAAGTAATACTGTTGCTGTAATAGTGCGAGAGAGCAAGTTGTTTTAGCCGTAGGTGTCAAAACTTCAGGAAGCTCAATCCAACTGTGTGTTCACACTAGTTTTATTCTCGAGGGTCTGTGTTCTCATCCTCTTCCCTTTTTTTATTCTTTTTAGTTCATCAAAATGTCAACAGGCCCTATATGCTGTCCACAGAGGAAAGTATAGTATCATTAATTAAAATACATGCTAATGTAGAATTGTTTATAAGTACAGTCAACACAATTTTGAGAAGTCCTCAAACAGCAATGAATAAAATATGCAAGTATAGCCTTAATTAAAAGTTCTGTTTGCAGTTGGATGCTTTACATGCGGCAACAAAACGATGACTATACACGGAGTAATTACCCTTGTGTGCCTTGACTGAGATTAAATGTTTTGTTTTGAAATGGGGAAAAAATGAGCTTGTATTGCCTCTGATAATAGGTAACATTTAAGATGCAGTCCACACCCCTAACAAGGATTTGAAAGTTCAGAGCCTTGAGGAATTTTAATGTTTTGAATCTTATAAGAAGTGACCTATTTACACTGCGTTAGCAATTTAATTTCTGCTTTATACACACACACACGCACACACACACACTGAGATGAATTACTATGCAGTACTTAAAACAAACAGAATAAATCTATGTCACTAAGAACTTCTCTTTTGCTCAGCATTGTCAGTTAGGGGTCAGAGATATACTGGTAGACCGGTGGAAATTCAACCGCTGATGTGAATTTTGTATTATTATTTCTATTGCGGGTGTGTTCATGTGGCGTTGTAACAAAAGTATGTGCAGTATTGGAGTTGCAGCTGTGTCAGGAGGCCTCTCTGTGTGGAATTTGTATGTTCTGTCCATGTTTCCTCTGCGTTTCCCTCATAACAGACATACAGGAGTCAGGAATTGGAGACTGTTTGCCTGAATTGCGAATGTGAATACTGAATATTTACGTGTGTGTCTGTGATGGACCGACCATTTCTTCAGGGTGTTTTCCTGCCTACGACCCCAGATTCTGGGAAAGACTCCAGCCTCCCCACTCCCTACGACCCTACACACTGTAAAAAATAATGTTGGTTTAACTTAAAAAATGAAGTAACCTGGTTACCTTAATTTTAAGTTCATTGAAATGGAAAAAGTGAGTTAATACAATGAATGAGATTGATTTAATCATCAGAAATTCAAACTATGATCTTATTTGAACTACATACATTATTTAAGTTGATTTGACAAAAGAAAAAATGTGATTACAAATCATGAAAATATTTTTTACAGTGCACAGGACAAGCGTTTTGGAAAATGTATGGGATGGATGGCTGGATTCGATTCAAATGTGCTGTTATCAGTTTTTAAAGCAGTGTGTTAACATTTGTAAAATGTGTTGCAAATATACAGTATAGTGTTTTGCAGATGGCGATGTATGAATGACAAAAGTGTTCATTGATTTTTTAAATTGTTGAATGCATTTTGTGTGAAAGCAATGATAAATGATTCACATCATTTATCAGAGAGTCATCTCAATCATCAAAGAGTGTGTTGAAGAGTTTTGAAAATGTGGCTGCACTATTGACGATGCTTGT
>JAOTRC010000018.1:9219517-9232457 GCA_027497675.1 Cyprinella lutrensis
GTAGAGAGAGAGAGAGAGAGAGAGAGAGAGGGAGAGGAAGAGAGGGAGAGAGAGAGAGAGAGAGAGAGAGAGAGAGAGCACATATACACCTTATACGAAAAGCACCACAGATGCTGAGAGGCTTTGACAACTCTGCGGATGGACACTGACCCGATTTAAGTTTAATCATGCATAGCCCTGTGGCCGAGAAATAAGCATGAATGCACAAACTTCCCTCCGAACACAAACAAGAACCAAACACAATATATCTCTAAACATTCCTTAAAGGAATAGTTCACCCAAAAATTAAAAATCAGTCATCCCTGTTGTAAAAGATAAAATCGGTTTTTTTTTTAGTTGAAGCAAAAAGACATTTGTGTGTAACAGAGCAAAACATATATATATATATATATTAAAGATTATTATTATCCAAAAAAGTCTGTACACAGGGGGGGCTGTACATATTAATATTATCGTTATTTAACCATGCTAAGAAAAATGTATTATTCTTGAGCAGCAAATCAGCATCTGACACTGAAGACTGGAGTAATGATGTTAAAAAATTCAGCTTTGCATCGCAGGAATAAATTAAAATGTTTAAATATATAACATATTTTTGTCATTTTTAAATAATTTTATAATTTGAATCAAACAAATGCAGCTTTAAGAGACATTTTTAAAAACATCCTAAATTGAAACAATGTCAGGGTGAGTAAATGTTGAAAGTTTTCTATCCTTTTAAGTCCAAATATGAATCCGAACCTCAGATCTCTGACTTAATCAAAACTTACAGCTAACGTCATACCAGTCACAGTCATTTAGCGATCTCTAATCTTCTCCAAAGTCTTGGCTTCATGTCAAGCCTAAAGTCTTATTTTGTCTGACTTCAAGCTAAAATTACAAGACTACACTTCCCCAAACACAGCACGGAAACACTCAGTCCGTCTCATTGGTGTCCCGTGGCTTGCGATGCCATATTCACCACACACATGTACTGACGGTCATGCTGACTACTGTAATGTGGCAGAGCAGGGGACTGCCAGGAAACTGACTTCACTTGGCACTCAACCTCCTTTCTAGAAACATGATTACATAACCTCACAGGGGACAGTGCAAGGGAGAGGCGCCAACCGACAGAGATACTCCAGGAGCCCTGGTCGCCATGTGCCTTTAAATTACAGCTGTACGAGTAACCCTGAATGTGAACTCGACATGGAAGTCTGATTAATAAAGCATGGCATCAGTTCTACATAACATAAACGGAGAAGCGAAACACATAAAGAGAAAGAGTCTCTTTCATACCCGTCCTCTCATTAGAATGTGCTTCGTTAATGTAAAAGATTTTTTTGTCAGTCGTAAATCTTTTATCTCCATGCTTGTGATTACAAGATGAATCTGCGCACTGGATTCTAGACTTTTAAGGCTTTCACTTTCCATTGTTTCTCTGCCTTTGTTAGGCTAGTACACACGGTGCACGCCACTAAATATCCAATTTTCTTCGTGCACTTTCGTGGTGTTTTAAAGCCTCTTTGGGTGTTAGTGACAGTGTTATTACTTGTGTGAGATGCCTGATTGGCCCCAGTAATGACAAAAGGCTGAAAGATGAAGAAACCAATTCTCCTCCTTCAGAGAAGATCCACTCAGGCGAGAAGACAGCAGCAATCGCAGCAGCCATCGGGGGGAAAACCACGTGCAAAATCTGACAGCATTCATACTCAATCTAATGAGCTGTTGATGCCACCTCCATGTGCTTGAATAGCTTTGGAAGGGGAAGGCAGAGAGAGGCTGGAGTGTCTATCAGACAGAGGGTGATATCTGACTGCTAGTGCGCCTTTGAAGCAGACAGGTCTGGTTCTTGCTCAGTGAGAAAAAGCATGAGCTTTGAAGCGAGCTCTTGTGTCAGTTACACTCCTGGGCAAAAAAAAAACAAAGTCTAAACACTAAGCTTTTAATTGTCTTAACCATAAATTATTGATCAGCAAATTAGCCAAATTTAAACAAATGCACTGCTTAAAAAGGCATTGCTGTCTTTGGAAAGCATCAAAGACGGAATTAATTTTTGGCCAGAAACACAACTGGTGATGCTCCAGAGCGGTGTCTTCGAAAATCTGCTGAGAAATATAATAATACTGTAAATGCATCTCTACCACAGTGAAGCATGGAGGAAGAGTGTCATTGAGTTCACTGTAAAAAGCCATTTAATGCTTTGGAGTAGAGGAGAATATTGCATAAATGGCTTGCTTCCCACAAATGAAAATTTGTTATGATCAGATTTTAACAATGCTCTTGTTCGAATTGCAAAGACAACCAAGAAGAGGCTTGAGAACAAGTCCATCAGGATCATGTTTTGGGCTGATCAGTGTCCAGATTTGGATCCTATTCAATTTTATCTCACATTAAACTCAAATGAACTGCAAGACACTGTTCAACAACCCATGAACTGTTGTAAACCATTAACATTGAGGAGTACAACACTGGCTCTTGTAAAAAGCTCTGTGAATTGTGCTAAGTTACCTTATCTACAGTATTTGTGTAATTCTTGCCAATTTCCTGACCAGTGATTTGCGATTGAGATCACTAAATATTTAGCCATTTTCGTCTTGTGTATGTCCCTTCAGATGCGCAAACTGTCAAACGGTTCTAAATGCAGTCCCACTCGGTCGCATCATGGTGTGTGGAACGACCCCACAAACACTCACATGCATTTAATTAAACACATTGTCAAAGCCACTGAAAGAGCTTAAATATATCTCTCCTCTGAATCTTTAAGTGTCATCACAACTCCTGCAGCAGTTTGACTCGTTCAATTGTTTGACCGTTCCCCTAAAGCATTTTTTAGACAGGATTATGTGTGAAAACACAATTTGTTCATGTGTTAGGGGGTCATTCAGGTGGGTAATTAGATTTAACATCAATTCAAAAACATCAAACGCACCCATTTACAATTAAATGAACGGTCTAACAAGGCTCAGAAGGGTGCCCGATTTTTCATTGATGTACACATCCAGTTATGCCTTAACTACGGTCATAAGTCTTTGAAGCCCAAACTGCTGAGGGTGATAAGCTGCTGTAAATTTTTCATGCCATGGTCGAAGTGAGGTGATCTTAACACAACCTTAAGCTCTGACTTAAAAATGCTGAAACAAGATGTTTCTCCCCAAAACTGTGAAGAACTTGTGAGTGACAAAAATATTGATATGGTTGCTGGGAGTCTCAAATTCTTTATGCATGAGCACTTTCAGTGCTAAGATGTTGCTTTCAAAACAAACTTTTAGCTGTCTACTTCCAAAAGAAGCTGACTTTTTAATAGACTTTTGCTGTTTGGGGATGGTTACATGTGATGTTTTGCCCATTTCAAGACATTTTCTTTTTACCATCTAATTCTCCGCTAGAAACACTCTGATGTTAGTAAATTACTTCATAATTCAGGAGTAAGGTTAAGCCTACGTGTAAATGGTTTACATTTAACTAACTCAAAACCCTAAAACACAGGCGAGCATCTCAGAGAATTTATGCACGTTTTTTCACCATTATTGACACTTAGGCAGCATGTCAAATGAGATTCGAGTCAAGTAAAGGGGAAACAAGTCATTTCGCACACTGTATCCCCATTCGCAGGCGCGTGAATCACTTTATCAATGAAGAGCGCACGCATGAGCGTTTAACCCATAAAGATAAATGAAAGCTCACCAGCATTTCTCAGTTTCCGATTTCTGAACACCGAAATGATGACTAACAGGTTACCCAAAACATCCACCACAGTGGTGAAGATCAGCACGCTGGCCAGCACCGCTATTGCCCAGGCAGGACGCGCGCTCGAACCCAACGCGCGACCGACGTGCCCCACTTCTGTGCTGTTCGTCAGAAAGGCGATATTTTCTGTCATCCCGGAATAACTTGTTCTCCGAGGTTTGGTTAGTAAAGTTATTCACGGAACCTGAGGAAGTAAATAGAACAACTTCAGAACGTACCGAGTCTATTAAAGTAAAAGGGTTGGCTATATACTTGGATATATTGTATCTTTTCGTTGTACTGGTATTTCCCATACTTGTAAGAAGCGAGTCATTCCAGCTGCCTTGTTATAACAGAAGTTGGGGACAGTTCAGCCATGAATCTGTGTCGCCTGTGGTTGATCAGCGCGTCCCTTATTCCGCTCTCCAGAGATACGAGATAGAGTCCGTCTCAACATCTTCTCAGCACCTCAAACTCATTTCTGTCTTGTAGGTCAGTTGTTTTGTCTGACGCGAATGTTCACCTTGCTTGCTTCCTCCTCACCTTAAAACTAATAAGGAACACGACAGTCTTGGCGCCGTGTTGCCCCATGGCGACCGTTTCGTTCGCTCCAAGTTATTTTTTAAAGCAGCTGCTCGGAATTGTAAATCCAGCTCGTGATCAGAGGAGAAGCTGGCTAGATGATTGGCTCGCGCTCCGAACTGAGGCAAACCACGCGCAGAGCATCTCTTATTTGAGCGGGAGTTGTCATAACAACTCGTGTGCTGAGCTCCTCAAAAATAAGGCTGGCTGTGGTGGTTATGTGTTACTTTAAATATAAAAGTGTTTCAGGTTAACAAAATGTACTTCTTGTGGTGACATATCAATTGGGTTTATTCATCAAAACCATGATGGAATCAAACGGTTTACTTTAAGTTACAAGAAGTCATTTTAAGGAAATTAGGTAAATTGATCATCGAGGTAACAATTTTAATGCTATTTGCATTGTTTACAAATATTTAAATAGCGCCTTAAAATGGACATGGGTTAAAATATAGGCTACCATCAGACTCAGTGCCAGTTTTTAACCCAAAGGATGTCAAAAAAGACCCATAGCCTACTACACTGATTTTTCAACACTTAGAAATTTTACTGAACATCTACAATGACTGGGTTTATTGAAGTGAAAATATCATTTAAGATGACTGATTATAAGCTGAGTTCAGCCAACCTGAAAACAGGTGTTGTTGAAATTAAATAAATGATTTAAGATTACTGATTATAACTGAATTCAACCAACCTGAAAAAGAAGGTTTTACTGAAGCATATCCTAAATGTCAGTAGATGTATCCTGATTTCTACTGCAAAATGACTTAATAAGTTTGATTTAATCTTTTTTTTTATATAGGATGAAAGTCCTTTTCCATGTTGATGTAAATATACTCAAAAAATAATTCACTATCCTGTTTAATAGGCTTTTGTTTTCTTTATAGAATTATTATCAGTAAGGAAGAGGGTAAGGTCATCCATATAAAGTGAAACCTGAATTACCCGGAATTAGAAAGCCTTTAATTTCAGGATCTTGCCTAAGTACACAAGCTAATGGCTATTCTGACTTAATAACTTAATAACATTTGCGAGTTTATGTGCAATTCTGACTTTTTTTTCTTGCAACTCTGACTTATCTCAGAATTATAAGATACAAAATTTATGAGTACAAAAGTCTGAGCGAGTCTAGCCTATATCTCGCAAATCTGACTTTTTTTGTGAGTTTGTATCATGCAATTGTGAAAACAAAAGTCAGAATGGTGAGAGTGGCAGAAACAAGCTTCCTGATTGTTTATCCCTTTAAACATTGGCTGATTTACTTTTTGAATTAATGTTTTTCAAAGACCCAGATATTGTGTGAAAGTGTAAAGTAAATGGTTCAAATGCATTTATTCATACATGAAAACAGTGGAAAATAAACGATACATTTTTTTTAAGTAACTGCATGCTATCTATCAATTCAGTTATTCTGAATTAAAAAAATAATGAACTATCTTGTTGAACAGTTGATGAATAGTGTGTTAATATGTAACATTGTGTGCACATTTTAAAATGAATAGCACTAAAAATAAGTTACAGTTATGATTAGATAAGCAGAAACTTTAACAAAGCGAATCACAGCACGTTTTTACTTATAGTCCGCGTTAACGTCTGCGCCTCTGCGCCCGCACTCGGCCATCAGATACCGCGCCTGCATCTTTCTGTTGAGTTGGGTCGCGCAGGAGTGCAGGTCTTTAGTTTATATGTGCATACATAACTTTTAAAAACTAGCTATTTAAATGCACTGTTTGAAAGCTTCGTTGACAGATTTAAGTTGAAGTTATAAATGAAAGTTCATTATTGTCGCCGAATGGGGCAATAAATTACATCTGCTTTGTTAGCAATTATGTTACCAAGCATACAAGCTGTAATAGCTGAAAAAATAAGGTATAACCGCAACAACTCCAAAAACTGACTGGAATTATAAAGCCTACTACTAGCTGGCTCGTCGTTTTGAGTTCGCAGTCTCACAGGATGTTTCTCGGTGACAGGATGATGGTCGTTCAGTTTTACGGTACTGTTTTGCATAGGGAAAGCACCTTTCTGTTCGGCTGTAGTTTAAAGTATTCACATACTTTGTATGATCGTGGTCTGGCTTTATGTGATAATTTGTGTGATGTGTGACTTTGTGTCATTTTCACCATGAGCTGGAGCAGAAGCTGCCGTGACTCGATATTAAAACGTAAATAATGTATGTGACGCGTCGACGCTTTCCATGCATGTCGACGTATTTTCATAGTCGACGTAATCGATGACGTCGACGCGTCGTTGCGGCCCTAACTCTAACCAAAATAAATAATTCTATGAGCATTTCTTCACCCTCATGTTGTTTCAAACCTGTATGACTTTCTTCAGTGGAACACAAAAGGAGACAGCTCGCAGAATGTTAGGGCCAACCTTAGCCTCACCTGGAATAGAGTTACAGACACAAGTTTACTGTATAAGCATGCAGTAAACTCAAGTCTGTAACTTTTCTCAGACATTTATACAGTTAACTCGTCTCTGTATCTCTATTCTCTCAAGTGTTTATACAGTAAACTTGTCTGTAACTATTCTATCAGGTGTTTATACAGTAAACTCATCTCTGTACTATATAAACACCTTCTGATAGAATAGAGGCAAACTCGTCTCTGTATCTCTATTCTCTCAAGTGTTTATACAGTAAACTCGTCTCTATATCTCTATTTTATCAGAAGGTGTTTATACAGTTAACTTGAGTATTTACAGTATAAACTCCTGATAAAAGAGGTCAACTCGTCTCTGTATCTATTCTCTCAAGTGTTTATACAGTAAACTTGTGTCTGTAACTCTATTCCAGGTGAGGCTAAGGTTGGCCCAAAAATGCAGGTGCAAAATTGACAGGTTTGAAACAAAAATGCTCATAGAATTGCCTTTTGCTCTCAAACCACTTTCAGTTAAATAACAAAAACAACAAAGTAATAATCAAAATAGAACAACATTAAACAAGGCACACAATGTAACTTTACTTGATTTGGGCTTTCCCTTTTAAACTAATTCCACGATTTCTGACAAAATCCCTTATGTTTTGTACAGTGCGCCTTGCCAAAACAGGATCTTCAGCACTCTTACACTGCTGGCATTCAGTCATTGTGGCCAATTTCCCTTTTGTTACATGTGCCTTAAAATGTTTCATTACAGCACTAACTTCTGCCTTTGACCAGCACACTTTTTGTCCTCTCCGTGGATTTTCAATTTGTGCCTCACTCTCATTCTCTGTACAGAATAAATATGTTGGTAAGCTCTAACTATACGAGAGCTCATGTACTTACAGTGATGGTTGTATACCAATTTAAACCTCAGGTACCTCAGAGAAACTTCAGTGCTTTCTTCAATGGGCATCTGATGAACATCTGCAAGAAAGTTGTATACCGATCAGGAAACTTGGATGTAACTTAAATTTACAGAACTCAATGTTAACTGGTCATCCACCAGATATCTTGATGATAGTACGAACAAAATATTCAAAATGTTAGGCCGATGATATTTAATCTCTAGAATGTTGAACAGCTGCTTTTTAAAACTTGTGTTCATCTGTCAATTATCTGTGTTTGGCGAACTTATTGGTCAATCTCTAATTTCAATAATATTCTGCTAGAAAAGTTGCACTTTATGCACAATAAACTGTACAGTATAATTGTATCTATGTGTTTTATTTATGCCAATGATCTAATAAAAATGATGGGTTAAAATAATAAACAAACATGTTCATAAACTTGGCACATACCAAAATCACTGGAGACACCTGCAGCTCCAGCAGGAGCATCATCCTCAGACAGGCCATCATCAGAATCACTGGCATCACAATCAGTCAAACTGATCTCATCTTGAAGAAAAAGTTAAATTTAGAACATAAGAATCATCTACATATTTAACATGTCAATGAAAATTAGACTACACCCTAAAGAGTACTCAATGGAAACAGTGTACTAATGGATGTATGGTACATCACATTAATTAAGTTTACTTAAATCTTCCTATGAGTGTAAAATATCCACTGTACCAACTACACTAGGATGGACAAGACAAGTCATCTTCATTTATAGACCTTATTCGATCTGCATCATCAGTGTTTGTGGCGGCCATTTTGTTGACATAGAAACCATGGAAACTGTCAGTCTGTCAATGGACAAGCGAGGTATAGAGCTCCGGCAACTGACGTCACGCAATCTAAACTCCGCCATTTTGGCAGGCAAATCAGGAGAGCGCCAGACCGGCTGTAGCAGTGATATCGATAGCGGTCGAATGATTTAAAGTCTATTTAAAATTGAAACCATAAAATTTCTAAATGACTTTGGGGGATGTTTAAACTGTTGATTAACCCATTTAATCCCACCATAAAGATATAAAAGAATAATTGTACAATATGTCAGTAAAGATATTATCATTATCACATAAAACACAATGCTTCACACACTTTCCATAAACAATTTTTCATTTTTTTACTTTATTGATTATTTCAATGGACAACTAATGACACATCATTAGGATATTTTCATGTCTGGGAAAAATTTGGGAAAGTCAAAAAAGACTTGAAGAGACTCCCTTCACCAGTAATTAATTTTTCTATGACCCTCCAAAACGATTGTGAAAAAAGCATGACCCTCCCCGATAATTTATTGATTACTTCTGTACTGGTTTGCGCTTGGCAAAGATGTTCAGATAGCCTTTTTTATTTATTTTATTTTATTTATTTTTGTACAACTAGCCTAACGAACGACTAAACTCCTGCTTTCTTATCCTACTAAGGCTGTAACAATATACCACAATTCGGTTCGTATCATGATTTTTTTATTTTAGATAAAAAAAAATAATAATACTAAAAAAAATCACGTTTTTGATGCTGATGCATGGTGCGTTCATGTAACAAGGGTGGCGCTCCAAAGTACGCTATCTAAAAGCTGCAAAGAACCGGCAAAGATAATGATAGGCGGACAGAGTAGGCCTACACAGCTTTATTACTTGAGTAAAAGTACAGATAGGCTACCACTTGCTAAATTTTACTCGAGTACAAGTAAAAGTACTACAGTCAGATGTCTACTTATGTAAAAGTACTGAAGTACTTGTTTTTAAAAGTACTTGAGTATCAAGGGTACATTTTCTTAACCAGGGACAGTTGTAACACAGGGTTAGTTGTAACACTACCAATTCCACCAATCAGGGATAAGAATAAGATAGGAGTCATGTGACAGTTTCAGTTTCCTCAGGCTTCGTTTACGATCTCACATGGAGGTTTTCAAGTCTGTGTTATCTCTCATTTAGTCTCGCGTAGCCAGACCTTCAGACTGACGGCTTTAGCCAACGTTCCGTGTGCGTGACGTCTGAGGCTGAGACTATCTCACATTAAGCTACAGCACAAAATCAATTTCTGATGTAAGAAAGTAAAAAAAAAACTAACAAGAAAATATTTTTTTCTGCTACTGTTGTAGATAATGCTGTATGAGTTATATTAGGTCAAACTATACACTAAAAAATGGTGTGTCAACCTCCTGCTAATTTGGCGGGGTCAAGGTCAAGGTCAAGGTCAAGTTTATTTATAGAGCACGTTTACAAACAGTCACTACTGCCCCAAAGTGCTGTACAGAATACAGAAAGAACAACATAAAACAATATACAATACAGCATAATAAATAACCAAATAAGATCCTTATAAAACAATACATGCAAGAACAATAAATACTTAACAATACAATACTTAAAAGTCAAAAAATGACACAGCTCAGCTTGTATTGAAAGCTAGTGCAAAAAGATGTGTTTTTAAAAGTGATTTAAAAATCTCCATAGAGGTAGCTGCTCTAATATTGAAAGGAAGAGCGTTCCAGAGCTTTGGACCTGCTACTGAAAATGCTCTATCCCCTCTGGTTTTCAGTCTGGACCTAGGACAGTTTAAAAGCAGCTGGTCAGTGGACCTAAGTGCTCTGCCTGGCGTGTGCAAAGTTAACATGTCGGATAAATATGATGGAGCCAAACCATTTAAAGATTTAAAGACAAACAATAAGATCTTAAAATGGATTCTAAAAATGACAGGCAGCCAATGGAGAGATGACAGTAACGGGGTGATGTGGTCTCTGCGCCTTTTCCCTGTCAACAGGCGTGCCGCCGCATTTTGAACAAGTTGTAATCGACGAACTGAAGACTGATCAAGGCCATAGTACAACGAGTTACAATAGTCTAGACGATTTGTTATCAGGGCATGCACGACTTTTTCCAGTTGGTTGTGGGGCAGGTAGGGCTTGACCTTCCCTAGAAGTCTAAGCTGAAAGAAGCTTGTTTTAACCACTGAGCTAATTTGTTTATCGAGTTTAAAAGACCTGTCAATAAAAACACCAAGACTTTTTGCTGATGGGCAACAGTTTGGCAGAATTTGTTCAAAAGTACTGTTAAAACCAGTGACATCGGGTTCCCCAAAAATTATAACTTCAGTTTTTTTGTCATTTAAGTTTAAAAAATTCAATGACATCCAGTCTTTTACTTCATGTAAACACTTTTTCAGTGATTCAACTGAGTTTGTTTTGATATTCAAAGGTAAATATATTTGGATGTCATCTGCGAAGCAATGAAATGAAATATTGTATTTTTGGAAGATTGATCCCAGAGGTAGCATATATAGTGAAAACAAGACTGGGCCTAAAATTGAGCCTTGAGGCACCCCGCTGTCAATTGGGGCTTTGTCTGAATAAAAAGGACCAAGGTTTACAGAAAAAGACCTGTCTGTCAGATATGATTGAAACCATTTCAGAACTGAGCCTTTAATGCCTGCACAGGACTCTAGCCTGGATAATAAAATATTATGGTTGACCGTATCAAATGCTGCCGTTAAATCTAAAAGCACTAGCATCGCAGAGCTACCTGAATCAGAAATTAAAAGAAGATCGTTAAAAACTTTTAAAAGAGCAGTTTCTGTACTGTGACAAGATCTAAAACCAGACTGAAATTTTTCAAAGATGTTATTGGAAATTAGATGCAATCGAAGTTGGGCATGTACCACTTTTTCTAAAACTTTAGACAAAAATGGAAGCTTAGAAACTGGCCTGTAATTGGACAAAACAGAGGGGTCCAAATTATGCTTTTTCAGAAGGGGCTGTACGATGGCCTTTTTAAAAGCACCCGGAACACACCCCGCTGAAAGTGACAAGTTTATTAAATTTAAAATACAAGGCCCAACAGTATCAATAACATCATTAAAAAGCCTGGCTGGAAGGCTGTCAGATGAACAGACCGAGGGTCTTAAACCTTGGACTGTCTTTAACAACTCAGACAAAGATATTGGCATAAAATCTTCAAAAACAACTGAACATAAAGGTGAGATACTGGGATCTGGCGCAACACAAAGGGTTAAGGCACGAAAACTGGCCACTTTATCCATGAAGAATTTATAAAATCTGTCACACAGAAGGGCACTAGGAATGATGCCAGTATGTTCAGGGGGATTGATTATCCTATTTAAAACATTAAAAAGAACATAAGGTTTATGACAGTTGTTTTGTACAAGGTTTGACATATACTGAGTCTTTGCAGCCTTAGCAGCGTCTTGGTATTTAGACAAACAGTCCCTTAAAATCCCCAAAGACACATGAAGTTTGTCTTTTTTTCCATTTTCTCTCAGCACGGCGACATTCCCTTCTGAGAGTACGAGTAGCGTCATTGTGCCATGGCTCTCCATTTGAATTAGAGCGCCTGGAAATAAACGGTGCTATTGAGTCAAGGATTTCTGTGCATGTTGAGTCAAATAGAGTAACCAGTTCATCAATGTCCAAGTTTGAAAAAGAGGCACCCATGGATATTAAAGGAGAGTTGTCAAACGCTGCAGCAAAAAGGGAAGCCGTAGATGGATTTATAGCGCGCCGCTGACGCATGGAGACGCACGCTTTACTTTGAGGGTGCGGCAGAGAAACAGAAAACAGGACAGGCATATGGTCAGAAATACCTGCATCAGAAATATCATTTATGGACAGATTTAGGCCATGGGACAAGACCAGGTCCAAAATGTGTCCCTTGTTATGAGTCGGGCAGTTCACAGACTGACTAAGGTTAAACGAATCTAAGATGTTTAAAAAGTCCTTGACCAAGGGCTTAGAAATACAGCACACATGAATATTAAAATCACCAACAATTAAAAAGCGATCATAATTAAGAGCAATGCCTGCCACGAACGCCGAAAAATTATAAAATCCTTTATAAAATCCTTATTGAATTTAGGAAGGCGGTAAATGAGCGCACATAATGCTGTTAAGTTGAGATTAAGTTCGAAGATTTGCAGCTCAAAGCTCTTGTAGTGTTCACAAGGAATTTTCTTACAGTTTAGACTGGTTTTAAAAACTGTCGCTAGGCCCCCTCCTTTTCCCGTGGTTCATGGAGAGCTAAAGAAAGAACAAGCCGGTGGAAGAAGCTCTGAGAAGGGGAAGCACTCACCCGGTTTAACCCACGTCTCTGAGAGAAGCATGCAGTCAAGCTCCCGGGATACAAAGAAGTCGTTTAACATAAAAGTCTTGTTAGGCAAGGATCTAACATTGATCAGTGCCAACTGAAGAATAGTGACAGGTATAGTGACAGGCTCCTGGCGCGCGCCTGGTAAACCCGCCGTTATAATAACAATCCGTCATGCAACATGCGCTCCTGTTCTTAAAGGGTATGTTGGATGGCG
>JAOTRC010000018.1:9259500-9288909 GCA_027497675.1 Cyprinella lutrensis
TGCACCCACATATATTATGTAAACACAAACTTTTATTTTGAATGCGATTAATCGCGATTAATCGTTTGACAGCCCTAATTAATACATAATGTACATAGAAGGCTTTACATACATGCATAGCAGAAAAATACTGCATATTTTATTTTTGTGTTTTGGACACTGGTTGTTGGGAAGATACAGTATGAGCAACAAAATATTGTAATTGTACTTGAAAATGTTTTTTTAACCCGTTTGAAAATCAAATGCATTGTCTAAAAGTAGGCTTTGACCAACCTCAAAGATTATTGTCCCTCATGTTACCCAGCGAACAAATTTAGGTTCTGGGATCATTCTGGGAACGTTAGTTTTTGGTTCCCAGAACGTTCCTAGAACTTTCCCTTAAGGCTAGGGGAATGTTCCTTGAACGTTCTCCTTGCGTTATAAAAATGGAACCTAAAAATAACCTACATGGAACGTTCCTGTAACGTTTTTGTTTGGTTCCCAAAATAAATAACCCCATGGGACCATTCGGGAACGTTAGGGGAACGTTCTGTGTTTGCTGGGTAGTCACTACTGAGAAATGGGGTCTTACTTTGGAGCCCGTTTAGAAAAACAGAATGAAATTGATGGATTATTTCTCACCATATGGGACCCACAAGACGCGACCAAACCTTATTAGACCCATACATGTGCAATAGACAAAAGCACAAACTTTCTCATTAGTTGTCCCTCCAGAAACCTTGGTCAGGTACCGTAGAAATGCTCTCATCGTCAATAACATGTTCTCGCTGAAGGCCCTGGAGCCAGACGCGACGTCAACACCTCGCAGACGGTGTGTGATGGGTTCAGTTCCGCTCTTCACCAAATGCTAAAAAACCCAGAAGAATCTATTTGAATCATTATTTATTTCTTTTAAATCACTCTTAAAGACGGTTGCCCGGCAACAGAGCGAGGTGTGAGCGAGCATCATGCAGAACAGGAGACGTGCTAACACAAAACGCCATTCACGATTTGAGCTGTGCAACAAGGTTGAACTGAAACTAGCGTGATGCATTATAAAAGTGACATGGATTGTGTAACGAGGTATTGAGCGATCAGATGCTGTTCATCTAAGAAGGGTATCAAACATTTAGTGGCATCTGGACACGCTTACGTCTACAGTTGCGGCTCATTAACGAGTCTGATTCGTCAGTCTGAGCTGTTTGGAATGGAAAGAATAGTTATCCAAAACTGAAAATCGTCATAATTTTAACCCTTGTGCTTGCAAACGTGTGTGACTATCTTTATTCTGTGAAACACAAAAGGAGATATTTTGAAGAATGTTGATCATTTTTCTAAATCATTTAAAATGTGGCTGCTAACAAGTGTCTAAATGAGGTTGTCGGGATCATTTAAAGACCCCCTGAAATCAAAATGTTTGTTATTTTAGCTTTTAGTATAAATATGTTCACTGTAAAAAAATAACCGTGATTTTAACGGTAAAATACTGTAAAAATGCTACATTGCAAAAGTGTTAATTGGTAAACAGAAAGTTTCCGTACTGTACACGAAAAATACCTGTGATAAAATTTTACAGTAAAATACCGTTAAATGTACAGTTTTTGAAAGTGAAAAAGAACAAATCATTGTATTATTTACAGTGAAAAACCGTAAATTGACATTCCCACAATTCCCTGTGTGACGCTTCACATTTTATGTATTTTTGTTGAAATAACTATGGTTCCTCATAGTTTTATTGTTTTTTTTCTAATCAGTTATGTACATTTTGGTTTATGTTACATTTAATGTTGTTAAATTAATGTTTATTATTATTTTTTTAATTTCATTTGTGTTACCATGATGGTGTTTAATGTTTGTGTAAAATGTAAATTTTATCAGAAAATAAAATACGGTTTATTACTGTAAATTTTAAGTTAAGTCTGTAAAACCATTAACTTTGGTTAACGGTTAATTAACCTACCGTATTTTTAACAGTGAAGTTCTGGAAACCACAGCTGCCGTTTTTTTACTGTAAAATTTATGGTTTATTTTTTACAGTGTACTAAAGGCTTAAGTAAATCAATCTACTGGTGTTTGCAGCGTTATTTACCGCTCATAAAAGCACGTATTAAACCAGACGCTATCTAGTAGATTGTGTTGGTCATTGTAGGGTTTTGCCGATATATCGGTGCCGATAGTTGATTGGTGGCGAAGTTGCATATTTAAAGCAAGTGACGCGATTGCTTCCTCAACATCGTTTTTTTTTTTTTTTTTGCTCAAATGATTTAATTACGAATAGTTCCATTTGACATCTGTTGTTCCTAATTAGCTCAAACATGAACCTCATATAGCCTATATAACCACATATAAAACTGATTTAATTGTGCTCAGGACATGTCATTTTAATTCATTAATTTAATCACTCAACTTAACAATCATTGCAACTCCTGCATTAGATTGACATTTTAGCTTCTAAAACATATCTATAACCTCACAGTGACGGGCTGAGTTTCTGAACACTTATCAAGCATCATTGACATGTACTGTGTATGTATGTGTGCGTGTGTTCATCTATCTGACATCCGCAAGTCGTGTATGTTCTGTTCAAGACGTTTCATCAGTTTTAGTAGGACTGCGGAGGAAGGTGTGTTTTGAAAGTTGTGTCTTGAATAACAAAGCAAATTTGGGTGCCTTATAAATCAGGAATGCATTATTTTTATTCTCGTTTGATGACCTTCTCCAAATGGCACCTCATACATCATCTACGGTGTGTTGCTCATTTCCATTTCCTCTGTTTCTGTGGAAGTCAGCATGAAGCAGATGTTGTGATAGTCTTTTCTTCTCTATTCGTGACGTATATCTAAGGCCCTGTTTACACAAGAACGCTCGCTGGTTAAAACGTTAAAATGTTTGATCGGACGTGCCCTTCGTTTACACGGCGACGGCGCTTTGGCTTAAAAACGCAAAGTGAAACCATCCTCCAGAGTGGAAATCTTAAAGCAACACCACGTAACTTTTCTTCTGCAGTCGCCCTACAGGTCGGAAGCGGAATTGTCCATTAACGCTGTCGTAAATAATTTAGCCAACCGCAGCCTACCGTCGCACACACGCTCGCTGTTTATCCAGCACCGGAATGATTTCATGAAAGTGTGATGTATTGCGACATCAGACACGAAAAAAAAAACTAAATAATGACTATTGTAACGCTTGGCGTAAAGCAAGCAAATGTCTCATTAGAACTACAGAAACACGACCCGATCTGGCAATCTTAAATAGTGTGGTCATAGCAGATATAGGACTGCAAAGCGAATCCAGAAGTGCCTTTCACCCTGTTACGACTAAATAATTTTGTAACCATTATTTTACGGTAAAAAATATTACTTAGTGTTGCTTTAAGCCAGAGTTTAAAAATGAGCAGCGTGAAAACCTTTGAGTCAAACCTGCGCATTTGTCGAGCGTGTCAGGCAGACACTGACAGAGAGAGGGCGCTGTAGGGCTGCTCCGCACACACTGCATGTCTGACGGACACGTTTGGCCATCACAAAGCTCTAGGGAAGATGGACACATCCCTCCTGCAATGGGCACAAAAGAAATCAAGCAAGCAAATGGATATTCTGCGACTCAAGCCACTGTTTGAATTTAATCAACCAGGATAAATAATGCATACTATGAAATGCGTCCTAGAATAAATATTTGAATCAGTTTAGCCTATTTTACTATTGGAGACTGGAGCAGAGCTCTAACCCGGGCACGAGCACATCTCTTTGTTGCTGAAGCGTGGAGATACAAAGCTCACTCTGGAGGTGGTGTAGGCCACCAAGGCGATGGGATCGAGACTGAGGGTGAGCTCACAGACTCTCTCGTCGCACTCAAGCTCCCCTGAGCAGCTCTGATCCAGGATGTTCACCACCTGCAGCGCTCCGTTTAGTAAACCCTTCACCTCTTCCAGCTTGAGAGCCAGTTCCCCTGGGCTCATAAAACCCCCTTCCGGAGTCTCCATGGCAAGAATCACCTCCAGCTGACTGGAGCGACTCAGTGGCTGCACTCCCAAGATGTGGAGGGGGTCTGGCCCGTCAATAACACCTATCTCATCACCAGCCAGTGAGCTACGGAGCACCTTCTTCAGGTCTTCCATGTAAACACCCACAAAATCCTCAGGGGTCAGGTCTTGGAAACGCAGAGTCACTGCATTCTGCACCATCTCATCTGTGGCTTGCTCCACCTGGACACTAACAGCCACTGTTACAGAAAACCGCCCATCACTGACTGTAGCATTTAGGGAGTACCTGTTAGAAAACACATGGTGTTACAGAGACAGACATGGTCATTATCGTAAACTAAAACAAACTAATAAAAACATTTCTTTCTCAGCTTTTTTTGGCTTTTTCAGGGTCCGGAAAAGGACCGCGGGCTGGGACTCGAAATCAGGGTCGCATGAAGCGCTGCCCATGAGGCTATTGGCACTGACACTATTAAAAACATTTCTGTTAGTTGAAATAAAGCTCAAATAAAAAGAATATAAATATTAGTTGAAAAACTTAAAAATGTTGCATTGGCAATAAACTGAAATAAATGTATGTTTAGGCACTAAAATTATTAACTGGAAAAATATAAAAACTAAAACTGTAAAAAATAAATAATTAAAAAAAACTAAATAGAATTTTTTTTAAATGACAAAAGAACAATTAAATCACTAAGAATTCAACTAAAAGTATCATGTACACTAAAAATATACTAAAAGTAACATGTAAACTAAAACTATAAAGTAAAAGAAAATTCAAAATAACACAACTATATTAAAAAAAAAAAACTAAAATAACACTGGTTACCGATTATTATGAAGAAAGTTTGCAGTTTCCCCAAGCACAAAAACATATGTAGAAATATAGATTGATTATCCAATAATATTATGATGTCAGTCTATACCTGAATCTGCTAATTAACCAATTTTTTGCACTGAAGAAAGAGAGATTCAAGGCATTTATTTGAATAGGTGTTTCTTTAACTACTTTTAATTGGTTTATTTTTTATTAAAACTACATTTAATTCGGTTATATACAAGTTCACAAATAGTCGAGAAACTGTTTCCAATGCAAACATTTTTAAATTTGGTTGTTTTATGCTTGTCCTAGAAAATTACTTATTACTTAAACTAAGAAAAAGTGAAATAAACTTTTCAATGTGAAAATTATATATCAAATTACACAAATATTGATAGTGTCATAGCTGTCATTACCACCAAATTCAATAATTTTGCACCAATAGTTTTTCCCCCAATGGACAAAATAGATTGGTAACACGTAACAATAAGGTCTTATTTAACTAACATGAACAAACTATGAGCAATATATTTTACAGCATTTAATGTTAAATAATAAAAATAATAAAAATGTTCATGTAAATGGTAGTTTACGGTGCATTAACTAAAGTAAACAGGTAAGACTTTTGACCTTAAAAAATGTAATGGTATATGTTGAGATAAACATTAACTAAGATTAGAGAATGCTGTAAAAGTATTGTTCTTTATCATGATAACTAATGTTAACAAATTAAACCTTATTGTCAAGTGTTTCTTGATTTCCAATCAAGCTGTAAATTTGTGATGCAACAAGCCTGAAAAATATGAATTATGTTGTCTTCATAAATGCTAGCAATAAATCTGTACGATTTTCATTAGCTACAGTAGTCACGTTTGAGGACATGCAGGGCTATTTAAACTTTAAATGAAACAAACTAGTGAGAGTTTATTTATACATCAAGGTCAACAAGGCCAAAAAAGCCCATTATTGAAGAAAAATACACTTGACTTAAGGTTGTTTCGAATTAAGGTTGCATTTAATTTACCTTCCAGGCTCCAGGCCATTTAGTGCCACAATCTTCCCGTCCTGTCTGTTGATTTTGAAAAGACTCTTTGTTTGTGCTTTCTGACTGAAAGAAAGAACATCATTCTCGTCTCGGTCTGTGGCATAGATCTTTCCTATAATCCCGCCAGGAAACACATCTGCTGCCATGACAATGTTGATTTCCAGTGGGAAAGCCACAGGTTTGAAGAGGCTGTCTCCGATGACACGCACAAACACAAAAGATGTGGAGGACAGACGAGGCTTCCCAGAGTCACGCACCTTGTTGACAAGGACAAAAACACATTGTACAATTTTAAAGCTTCAAACTAAAAAAATGTATTCAATCCCTTAGAAATATCACTGCAGCTACATGAGTGTTTATTTAACTGCTGGCACTTTTATGTTGCAGAGGTTGATTTTTCTTTATGATACATAAAGGTTACATTTTTATTCTCAAAAAGTCAAACAGTCAACAGTCAAACATAATGTTATTGTAACAAATTTGCAGAGCAGTATACGCTACATTAGATGAACTCTTATTGTACATGATGGGACAGACATTCGGCTATACAGAAGACAGGATGGTTTGAAAAGGTGCGTCTCAGAACCGCCCTTGCATGCAGAACAAATATTTAAGCATAATCTCATTTTTTACCCATGAATAAAATCTAGCTTCATTTTAATTTTTCCGTTTCTTAAACAAAAGAATCAAAAATCAAACCATTTCTCATTTCTCTTTATTTTTTTATGTAGAAAATCAAATTACCAGAAGGTACACAGACCCTTGTGAAGAAAATATTGTTATTGTGTGTCATTCCTAATAAAATTCAATTTAGTCAAATAATCTAAAAAGTGGTATTTTTTAGTTAAATTATCTAAATTCACTATTTAGAATATATAAAATGAGTTATGAAATATTTAAATGAATTTTGTCAAAAGTGCTGCTCATAGTTGAAGAAACACCTGTGTGTGATTTCCGGACATTCTGAACTCACTTTTAAAGTCGCCATGAAATTAAAATTGACAACTTTTTTATGGAATATTTAAGTACTTATTATAAATGATTTATCGGTGTACATCTTTTTTTTTAAATTCATGTGTCCTCATAATCTTTAATCAAAATAACTATAAATCACTCATGCAGCGACGGGACGACCAGGGTGGGACAACCTGTCACTCACATGACATCACAGCAATAGCAAACCACAACCATCCAATCAATTCAACAACAAATTCAAGTCCCACTCAAAAAATGATCTTGCTCGAGAAGACGTTTCACTCGGTTATACATCACAATAGGGAAGAAAAGGCTCCAAACTCCCATTTCACGTTGACTTTAACAGACAATTTACTTTTTTGAGCTGTTTTCTGGAGTTGTACGAACCTGTATCTCAAGAGTATACTCCCGCGTTGCATCTGGACCAAATACTCGACTTGTCCGTATTTCTCCATTCTGGTCCAAACTGAAGGCATTTCCCTCATTTCCAGACACGATGCGAAACTCAAAAGGTGCGCCATTTCTAGAGGAGTCCTTATCAGAAACTGACAGTGTGACGATGGTAGTTCCTGCAGGCTTGTTCAACTTGAATGAAAAACATAAAAAAAACACAAATAATGTATCAATACAAAAGTCTTAAATTCGAATGTGCTGCAAGTGTCTCTTTTATGTAAACGCAAGGTTGTTTACTTCTTAAACCTAGTCAAGAACGCTGACCCTAAAGTTGCATAATATTCTATCTAGTCCATAGATATGGCTCAGGTAGCTCCTTTAATAAGTCTAGGTGATTTCTTAGACACTTTATCATCGTGGAGGTAGATCATAAGACATAGAACACCTCTCCCCAACAAGCCGTAAAAATCATTTCCATGGGAAGATGAGTTTTGTGCAGAAATTTAATATACTTTATCTCAGTTTATATAGTTATATATTTTCCATAAATATTACAGAACAATATTAGACATAATATAATAGTAAAAAACCACACCATTGACCAACATGCACTACCAATCAAAATCTTGGGGTCAGTGAGTTGATTTTTTTTTTTAATTTAAGAAATTAATACTTTTATTCAGCAAGGCCACATTAAATTGATCAAAAGTGACAATAAAGACAAACTGTGTTCTTTGTACCTTTCTATTCATCAAAAAATCCTGCAAATCTTGTATTGTTTCCACAAAAATAGTAAGCATCACAATTTTTTTTAACATTGATAATGATCAATCAGCATTTTAGAATGATTTCTGAAATGATATCTGCAGTAATGGCTTCTGACCCATCACATGAATAAATTACACTATTAATATTAAAATAGAAAATTGCTATTTTAAATTATAATAATATTTCACATTATTACACGTTAGTGTATTTTACTAAAACATTTAAATACATTAAAAAAGTCAAACAGGGAACATTTCGAGTTCTGAATCAGCTCATTGAAAGACTGATTCACAACTGATTATGTAAACCTACAAATACTAAAAACGTTTTTTTGCTACTGAAATTTAAAACATTACCGTCAAAGCATGCATGTTGTAACAGCACTAAACAAATCGAATCACACATTCTTAATGGTAAAAAAAACGACATTAAAGCATTGTAAATATAATGTGAATATTTGATGAATCATCCAGTCGTTTGCTGAAATCCCTTAGCAACAGTAATAGTAGCACTTGCCTTAGCAACAGTCACATGTCCCATATATTGTCGGTAGTTGACAATGTCTATTGCTGCAAATAAAAGAGTTAAGACTGTGGCTCACACCTGAATCACAGCTGAAGCGTTAGCGGGAGAGAAGATCGGCGGGTTGTCGTTCACATCAGCAATCTCGATATTGACATTCACAGTGGTTGACTTTGCAGGTGACCCGCTGTCAAACGCTTGGACAGACAATGAGTAGCTTGAGACCTTATACAAGTGAGACAGGAAGATAAATGTCAGGTAAAAACAGTTTAGAGTGACTCAATTCTTATTAAATGTCTTTTTTAGAAGAACAGGACTGTCCGCTAACCCCACAGTAACACAAAAGCCTCAATTTCAATCCAACATTTGCCAAATTAAAGACTTTACGGCTGATTTAAACATAATTGGCCGAAATCATGCAACGTCTCAGGAGAGTGTCTCGAAGAGATGTCAAGATTCATTAGCCAAAGTACCCGAGCTCATTCCAAGGACTAACCGTCTCTCTGTCCAGTGCCTTGTTAACTTTCAGAAGCCCAGTGACAGGGTCGATCCAAAACTGGTTGTCACGGTCCCCTTTCAGAATGGAATAAGTTATTTGCCCATTGATCTGACTGTCCAGGTCCTCTGCGAACAGCTGCACATAACAAACAGACAACAAGCCCATATTTGCATATTCCAGAGAGGCCAAAAAGTCCTGAATTTATACGGATCGTGAAGCAAATTACACCCTCTTCCGATTAATTATATTACAGCTCAAGTACACAGTGCAAATGAATAACTAGCTTAATTCATTAAGGGGATTTATGCGAGCAATAAGCTTAATTATATGCTAGCTGTGAAATTGAAATTATGTCTGCGGCTAATTAAATGCCAATGAAGTGGCTCGGCTAATGAGAGAACTTTACCCTCGTGACGGTCTCTCCGATGGCTACGTCTTCGCTGATCAGAACATTGTAAATGTCCTCGCTGAAAGAAGGCGAGTTGTCATTGACGTCCAGTAGCTCTATGGTCACTATGGTCCTGGACCTCAAGGGAGGCGATCCGCCATCAAAGGCCTCTACATTTAGGAAAAAGTCCTTGCAGAGCTCGTAGTCAAGATCGTCCACCACAGAAATGATGCCTGAAATCATACGAGATATGAGTCAGAGCAAAGACAATTAATTTATATGCATATATAATAGGCGCCGCATTTACATAACTTTCAATACAAAGGCTCCTTTGGATGCAAGAAAAACCAGAACATTAAGCTCACACACAATAGCCAAAAGAAAGCACTTAATTCTCTTAAAGTACAGGCATAAACTAAAGTACATTATTCTTTTGTCAAAACTGAATGGATGGGAAGTGATTTAACTATAAAAATGTTATATTTCACGGTTTCCACTGACTGCCTACATCTTTTTAAGAAACAAAGAGTGCTCTCTGTAACTGTTCCCATGTTTTCTGCATGTTAAGCATGATTATTAGAATTTTGTGGAGCATTCATAACTAATTTTCCCAATCGCTGCACTTTTATTGTGCCGTTTCAATTTGTCAAATCATAATGTGCCGTCTAGAGTCAATAGACTTTCTTACATTTCTCTCAATGATTCGTGAAGAAAGGAAATATAAATGGCCTGACAATAAGCCTTTGTTTGCGTTAGTTACAAGTAAGCTCTTGAAAGAAATCGAACGAAAAACTGCAAAACAATTTCAAACGAGAAATAATTGTTTATGTGCAGAAAACATCCGTCTCCCCGCCTTGCCTGTTGACTCATCAATGGAAAACTTTCCCAGCTCATTTCCAGACAAGATTCGAAAGTAGATTTCTGCATTCACTCCAATATCACCACTCGTGGCAAAGACGCGCAGCACTTCTGTTCCTACAGTAACGTCTTCAGGCACTGTGGCCGCGTAATCTTGCTTTTGAAACACAGGTGGATTGTCGTTCACGTCCAGAACCATGATGGTGAGGTCCACCTGGGTGGAAAGCGAGCCATCAGCCCCTGCTCGGTCAGTGGCCTTGATCCTTATCGAATACAAGTCTTGCACTTCTCTGTCCAGAGACTTTTCCAGGATCACCAGACCAGAGCATGGGTCAGTGGAGAACATACCATCAGCAGAGTCAACAAGTGTGTATACAATCTTCCTGTTCAGACCTGGGAGAAGACATAAAAAAACACCATCAAACATGCAAAAAAGGAACTACACATTTGTTAAAAATAAGGGCTTGGAATGTAATATGCTGTGACTCAATTAAAACAAATTTAAACACTATTTTTTAATTGTTATGAGAGTTTTATGAGCTTATGTTTTTAGTTTTCTAAATCAAATTGCAGGACTATTTAAAATAAAATGGTGAAGGCAAAAGGGGTTGAAATGTTTTGGAAAAAAAATAGATTAACTTATATCAAATGTGAAATACACACCTTCATCTGGATCATTAGCCTGAAGGCGTGTGATCAAGGCCTTGGGTGCAGCACTCTCATATACACTCGCCATGAACCGTGTGAAGGCAAATGATGGCGCATTGTCATTAACGTCCAGAATGGTCAGAGAAATTTCAGAGCGACAGAACAGCCCTCCTCCATCTGTAGCCTGTGCTACCAATTTATAACCTGCCGTTCTCTCCCGGTCCAACAGAGAGGCTGTCTTCAGTTCACCTGGCACAAAAAAAAGAGACATAAGAAAAGTGCAAAGCCTCATACTGTAGGATGGATTTCAGAACCATGGGCCTGAGTTGCAATTAGTAAAAACTTCAGTGAGATGAATAAAAGATACTTTAAATTATGGATGAGGGTGCTAAATATTTTTGTGTCTCATAAATGTTTCATTCAATCAAGCCTATTGACGTCAATGAAGTAATTACTAAATCAATGCTGTCTATATAAAGATGCTTTAAACTTCCAAGTCAATTTGGGATAGAAGGCAAAATTATATTAATTGTATTGTAACCAATTATACTTAAAATAATCTAAAGATAATCTGCATTCCAGTTCATAACTTTTCAAATCTGAACCTTTTTTTCCATACACTTGCCGAATTTGAAAATGTTTGCAGAAAACAAATGGGCAGTATCCACTAAATGACACAGGATCACACACTACCAGACTTTTCAAATCACTTTAAAAAACAAAATCATGCATAAACATGCACATTGTTGCTAAGAAACGAATGACAAATGTCAAACATGTTTGATATCACCAGACTGGAAGGAATCACAGTCTTGAGGCAAAAAAGAAAAAAAAAACTTTTTGTGAAACCTGTAAACTCTGACTACACAAAATCTGCCAACTAGTGTTGACTCCTCCAGAGCAAATAAGGACAAAAATCAAGCTTTATGACACAAGTATCAAAAGAGTAAAAGCAAATGTGAAAGAAGAAGTACAGAAATACCAGTATTTGCATCCATGTAAAAATCTTCAACTCCAATGCCAAACAGAGAGTACTGAACTTCTGCATTGACACCAGAGTCCAAGTCTGTTGCTCCAACTGTCAGAATAACAGTATTAATAGCCACATCTTCTGGAAACGAGGCCTCATATTGAGCCTAAAAAATAATGATGAAAAACTGTGTATTGAATTCTGAATGCAAAATACATTTGTGTGAAAAGACTTCATTTACATCTGTATGCAGGCATTAAACATGGCAGTTGTTAACTTGGGCTGTATGACATGAAATGCCAGTCTAAATCAATTGCTCAGACCTGATTGCAGATGGGGCTGTTGTCATTGGCATCTATGACAGTGACCTCTACGCCTATGTGGGTTACGAACAGTCCGTCACTGGCAGTAATATTGAGCAGGTATTGATCCTGCTCCTCTCTGTCCAAAGGCCGTTTCACGAAGACCTTCCACTCACCCTGAACAGGAGCCAGCCCAAACACACCCTTGGGGTTTCCTCCTGAGTCAAAAAAGAATGGCCACACAATTGAGATAAATTGTGGCCACACAATTGAGATAAAAAACTCTGTGATGGCCTGCACAGAAACCAAACCATCATGTATTTAATTTGCATAAACACATAACAATGTTTATATGCTGTAAGGTATTATTTTACTTTATTTAAAATAAAATAAAACATAATATTTTAAACTACTGTATACTGAGCACATCAAATAAAAATTTTTGCTTACACCCATCAAAATAACTCTTAAGAGCATGCTAAGTGAACAAACACTTAGGGACACTTTTGGAGAGGGTATATAAAGTATCCCCGGTTATTGGAAACAATAAACTGAGCCTAATTCTAACAATCTGTTCACATCCCCAGATAGTCTTTAAACAAAGTAATGTGACACATAAAGCAGATGGCTCTTTACTCATATAGCTTTTGCACACTTAGTTCATTAAATTAAACCCTTTCAATGTGATTATCTTTCCCGGAGAGCCACCGAGAGCCATAAATCATCCTCCAGTGGCCTACTTTAATACGTACCTGTGATATGGAAGCTGACAAGCCGATTCTGATCAGAGCTGTCCCCATCACGAGTGCTCAGCACTGAAACCACCTCCCCCAGTGGGTCACTCTCTCGCACAGCACCTCTGTAGTACTCCCTCTCGAAGGTAGGGGGGTTGTCATTGACGTCTGCTATTGCAACAGTCACTACAGCAGTTGAGGACAGTGAGACACCTTCACCTAGATCAGATGCCACCACGTTGAAGGTGTAAGATGGGCACATCTCATGGTCCAGGTCACCGAGAGTAGTGATCCAACCAGTCTTGCTGTCAATAACAAACATAGCACTGGAGACAGATTTAGATCCACTTGCTTTGTCCTGCTCTTGCTTTAGGGTCGGGCCAAGGCTGTAATTAACCTGTCCGTTAGAGCCCCAATCAGGGTCAAGTGCTCGTACCTGGATAACGCGTGTACCCCTAGGCATGCCCTCCATAACCATGGCCACATAAGAACTGGTTCCGAATAATGGTTTGTTGTCGTTCACATCAAGCACCTTTACTTCGACATCTACTACAGACATAGATTCAACCAGCGCCTGCCTCATGGTGGCAGCAACTTTGAAACGGTAAATGTTGATGAGTTCATAGTCCAGAGAGCTAACAAGCCTTAAAAGTCCAGTTTCTCTCTCAACCAAAAATGTCCCACCCTGGTTACTCTCCCCAGTCTCTCCATTTACCACAGAAAATGAAGCAGTCTGACCAGGACTTAAGTATACCGATCCCAAGGCTGATCCAACAGGTGTGTCCTCTGGGACCGTGTAAGAGTACTGGGGCTGGGTGAAGGAGGGGACATTTGCATCAGGTGGTAAGACATGAATAAATGCAGACACAAGCGAATGTTTGGCTGGGACCCCGCCATCAGTAGCTTTGACAAAAAAGGAGAGGACTGTTCCTCTGAGATGCGTCATGCTTCCCTTTGTGACCATCCAGCCACTGTCAGGCTCAATCTCCAGCACATCTACTAGAGGAAGCCTTGCCTCACTGTACAGCGAGTAGCTAACTCTGCCATTGTCGCCGGCATCTGGGTCCTGAGCCTGGATTTGAGTCACCAGCGATCCCATTGGCATGTTAGCCTTTATGCTAACTCTATACTCCATAGCCCTAAAACGTGGAGCATTATCATTCTCGTCAGCAAGAATTACCCTAACGGTGCAGAAGGCTGCTCTTCCCCCACCATCAAGTGCCATTACAGTTAGCACAATGTCTCGGTTCACTGGGTTCTCTCTGTCCAGTTTCTGAGCTGTCGTTATTAGGCCATCGGCTCCAATGTAAAACTGAGTCTTTCCAAGGTCATTGATAAAAGAAAACAAGATCTGACCGAAAATCCCTGAGTCCTCATCTGTGGCGCGCACCTGAATGACTCTGGTACCTGCAGGGGAGTTCTCGCGGACCTCCGCCAAGTAGAACCGTTGACTAAAGACAGGGCTGTAAAGGTTAGCCCCCATGACTCGAATGTTCACCTGTGCAGTGTTGGTGAACACCCCATCCGATACAGACACGTTGAGGTCGTACGCTGCCCGCATCCCCTGTCTGCGCTGGCTGGACAGGGAAATGACACCTGTCTGGGAGTCTATTATGAAGTTCATTTTCTCATCTCCAGAGAGTATGCTGTACCTCAAACTCTCAGCATCTGAGCTGTCTGCATCAGAAGCCTGGACACATGTCACAATGTGGCCTCTGGGAGCCAGTTCGCTCACAAAAGCTTTGTAAAGTGGTTGGCTGAAGGACGGTGGGTTGTCATTAACGTCACTCACCAAGACAGTGACAGTGACTTCACTGCTCTGGGACGGGGAACCATTGTCTGTTGCCCTAACGATAAAGCTGAAGCTTGGTGTAAGTTCATAGTCCAAAAGACGGGCTGTTAACACGAGTCCACTTGTGCTGTCAATGAGGAAGTAGTCTGTGCTGTTGAATCCATCAGAGAGGATTTGATAGTTAATCATATTGTTTTTGTCAGAGTCTTTGTCTGTTGCCAAGAGCTGTATCACGCTAGAACCGATCATTGAGTTTTCTGATAAAGTGGTGGTGTAAGAGGCATTGCCAAATATAGGGGCATTGTCATTTACATCCACCACAACTATGTCCACATCTACTTCGGATCTGGCTCCAGTGAGAGTGTCCATAGACCTGACGGTTAGCCTGTAGTAGGGTGTGGTCTCATAGTCTAAAGGATATATGACATTAATCACACCACTGTCAAAGCCAATGTCAAATTGAGAGGAGGAATCCCCGTCCACAATGGTATATATAATGTTTTGGCCCTCTGGACTGGTGGCATTTATGCATAAAACGGGAGTGAACACAGCAATGTCCTCTCTTACTGATATGCCATAAAAAGACTTGTCAAACACAGGCATGGCTTTGTTCACAACTGTAACTGGAAGCTCAGCAACAGTGGACAAGGAGGGGTAGCCTGCATCACGTGCAAGGATGACAAGTGGATATTCAACATTGGACAAGTCTGCATCAAAGGCCCTTTTAAGAGTAAGTTCCCCAGTGAGCTTGTTCACTTCAAATTGTGGATGGTCCTCCTTAAGCTCATAATACACAGCTCCATTAATTCCTTTGTCCAAATCTGTAGTGGACACCTGGAAAATGGGTGAGCCAGGTTTTGCATCAACCTGCACAGCAGCATAATATGGAAGGCCTAGAAACTCAGGGGCATTGTCATTAACATCCTCAACTTCTACTCTGACGGTTACTCTAGCAACTCGCAGCTGGTCGTATTCTCTACTCACTTCTACCACCAGCTCATACAGTTCCTGTTGTTCTCGATCAAAAAGGACTCCTGTGGTTTGAATAACCCCTGATGTGGGACGAATTGTAAAGCGTGTCCCTGAATTCAAAAGAGTGTACTTTAGAGGTTCATTTAAGCGGTTTCCTACAGCACTTATAATGCTCACTGTGGTAATGTTCACACTATTCTCCAGTACAGATGAGGAGTAAGAGGTTTGACTGAAAAGGAGACCACTGTCCATAGCCTCCCTGACCAACACCGTCACAAGTGCTGTGCAAAAGTACCGTCCATCTGACACTTTGACATTGAAACGATAACGGTCTTTGGAGAGTTTATTGTTTTTGACCGTGAGGACACCCGATGATGGATCTATTTCGAAGTGCTCCAAGTTGCTATCAGCCAAAGAATAAATCAGATCAGTGGCCATGTCTGGATCAGTGGCTTCTACTCTCAGAACCTCAACCCCAGCATATGTTGGAAGAAGCAACACAGTGTCATAAGCTTCTTGTGAGAACTGAGGGGGAGAGTCATTGACGTTCACAACCCTGATTAGGACTTTGGCTGGCTTCTCCGCTGTTAGCTGAGGCCTACCACTGTCCCGCACATTAACAGAAAAATAAAAAGCACTGAATGTTTCATAGTCCAGCTGGGCTATAGTTCTGACTGAGCCTGTTCCCGAGTCCACTGTAAAGAACAATTTAGCTGTGTCCTCCACAATCTGGAAGATCAAGAGTGCGTTGTGATTCTTGTCAGCATCTGTGGCTTCAATTACCAAAGGCTTTCCATCCTCACTCATCACCACACTATTGACAGGGGCTGCCTCACTGATGGTCCCTTTATATGTGAGCTCCTGGAAAACTGGAGGATTATCATTTTCATCAACAACCTGGATGCAGACAGTGACAGTGGAGGCAATCCCAGCCATGTTGACAGCCTGAATGGCCAACACATATGAGGAGGTCATTTCAAAGTCAAAATCCCTTTGTGTTGTGATGACACCTGAGTAACGATTTATTTTAAACCTCCTTTCATCATTCCCTTGTTTAATGTCATAAATCAGTATGGATCGACTAATTGCTGAGACCATTATGACAAAAGTCCCGACGGCAACATTCTCCGTAATCTCAGCCTGGTATTCTTGTTGGGCAAACTTTGGACTGGAGAAATCAGAGAGAGAGATGGCAATCTTCGCAGCAGTGGTGCTACTTAATGCCGGTGTACCTCCATCTGTGGCTCTCACAGTAAGGGTATAAAAACCCACAGTTGTAAGGTCCAGCTCTCTGGCTACTGAAATGATGCCAGATAGTGGATCTATTACAAATAAGCCACCAGTGTTGCCTGAGAAAGAAAAAAAAGACATGCCTGTCAATTCATCATGAAAAGTGGCATTTCAGGTAAAGGATATATCAAAGATAAATCTTAAGATGCATGACATGTTAAAAGAATGAGCTAATGCATCACACAGTGGCATAGACAATCAGTTTTACTTAAAACAGCTGAACAATGGAAACATTATCAGGGAGCGTAATAAATTCAAGAGCAGAGAATATGGTGTTTACCTGCATCAATTGAGTAAACTATTTCCCCGTTTCTCCCCGAGTCTCTGTCTAGTGCGATCACCTGCAAAGCTGACGTTCCTGCTGGGGCCGACTCAAACACCGTACTGTCATACAAAGTGCGAGTAAAAAAAGGTGGCTGGTCATTGGAATCCTCCAAAGTCACAATAATCCGTGCCAGGTCTCTGTAGTAGGGAAATTCTTGATCTTTCACCTAAAATAAAAGAAGAAGAAAAGGAGGAAACAAGGCGACAGAGCTGAGGAGAAAACTAATAGTTTTTGCATGGAAAAGATTTGTGAAGAAACAAGCAAAATGAGGGGGGAAAAGGAATAAAAAAGACAGTTTAACTGTCAAAATATCAAATCTGGTATGGTGAGCTATATTTTTGATAATCTAAAATACTACAAAATACCGTAAAAAATCAGATACAGTCGGTTCAAGAGTCCATATTGATTAAAATGTTCACTAAAACCAGAACACAAATAGAACATTTCTAATTTTGAAGTCTAAAAAAATATGTTATGAACATTTAAATATTTTCTGAATCATGCTGTATAACATCAGGTTTTATACACACATGCGGAGTCCATTTCCACCATGTCAGCAAAAGGGGATATTGTCCAAGAAAATCATGTTATTTAAACAAAAAAATCTATTTATATATCAATTAATGTTAATATAATTTAAGTATTATATTAAAAAAAGGCAAAAAGCAAATAGTGAGGCATTTATACTAGTGATCTCAGACCTTTGAACCCCACTGTATGTCATATGTGAAATGATCTGTTTCAGATTTGAAATCAGTTAACAACTAATCTACCAATATATTGGGACCTCAGTACAGTTCTATAACAGATATCTTGTTTCTTACCATAATAGTAAGGATGTGTTGAGTGCGGACCTCATAGTCCAGTCGATCTGCTGTGTACATGACACCAGTACCAGGATTTATCCTAAACATCCGCATGCTTGCCGGATCAACACTGCCATGGATAGAGTAGCTCAACTTTGCCCGTTCATCCTTGTCCCTGGCTCGGACGCGCAAGACCTCAGTGTCAGCTGGTGTATCCTCAGATACCAAGACTTCATATGTACGCTCAGAGAAAATGGGAGTGTTGTCATTGCTGTCCAAAACCTTTATGTAAACCTATAGATATAGGGGACAGAGTCATTGTTAGCTTTTCACAGAAATTCATCTAATTTAAACAGATCCCTCTAAGTAATCTACACTGTTGCAATATGGTGTTAAAACAGCTTAAATAAGAAATAGAAAATGCACATGCTAGAGTGACAATACAATGTGGGTTTCTGGGACACTGGAATACTCAGAAGCCCCTGGAATACCTGAAGACATATTCAGTGAAGATGATATAGATATCTCTTTCACGGCAAACAGTGATACATTGATAAAATTAGATAAAAGTTGGCACACTGCTTAACATCTTGGAGATGTTTCTCTCTTGGATATTTCAACCAAAATACTATAGTTTCTTGCGAAGTTAGCAGTCTTGATTCTGTTAGAAAAAGTTTCCAGGATGTTTTACAACGAAAAATATACCTGTGAAGTGGCTGTGTTGGTTCCATCTGTCACCTGTACCGTCATGTTGTATAGTGATTGTGTCTCTGCATCTAGAGGTCTGGCTATTACTATGGTCCCCATCCCTCTCTGAATATCAAATGGACCATCATAGTTTCCTATTACACCAAGAAATCACAGTTAGCATGAGCTGAAAAATTAAAAGTGATAGAAAATGCATTGCATGCATTTATTTATCCAATGAAGAGTTTTAGCAAAAAAGGATCAAGGTGAACACTCTACCAATCAAACCGTCATGCTGTTTTGCTCATATGTGAGAAATAAATTTATTATGTTTCACAGCGATTCATCAAAGTTTCACAGCATTTGAAACATCAACCGCTTTCTGTTGGGATCTTTCCCATCAGCCTCGGGTCTCTTATCTTCGACTCCCACAAACATCTGTGTCAGGTACAAGCCTCTTCCCGGCAGATTCTCAAATCATTAATGCAAGTCCATTCTGACGGATAAGGGCAAACTTTCTGAGCATCTTTAGTATTCATTGCATGCATCTGTTCCAATTCCGCTCACTTTCCACCGCACTTAAATGAGATCAGAAGACCAAAGTCTGGAAGGAATCTCAGCACTCAAAGTGTTTACAGGATTGAGAGCTTCACGTTTGTCCTGCGGCAAATGGAGTTTTTAAAGCGAGTATCTAAAGTATCAGATAAACTAGCCAAACCTTCACGCTCAGGAAAATAACTACAAAATACTGACAGTTAGCCTACCTCTGTCAGATGAACAGTTTCCACCACAGGAGCTCTGTGGGATATAAAACATCTCCCGTGACGTCCTTCCACCTTCTCAGAGACAGATCCAGATGAATGGAAAGAAAAAGAAAATGAAAAATTGACATGGATGCCAAGAACTCACATTAACCTAAACAAATTCAAAAATTGCTTTTTAAACACTTATTCATTTGGGAGTTCTCTTACTAGAGGTTCTCTCGTACTGCGTAATATGTTACGCTAAGGGAAAACCTCTTTACCAAGAGATAATGAAGCCAAAAATGATCCTTAATTTTGAATTAATTTTAAAAAACGTTCAGCAGCATGCAGACATAGGCAATTGCCTATTGGCTGTCCTGCAGCAACTGCAGCAGCATATCGAGAGAGGCCATTGGTGACGTCAGATCAAATGGGGGCGCTCCACGCCCACGACACCACCTCCCACCAAAGCAGGCGTGGCCTGGGCCTATAAATATAGATGGGCTGATATAATCTGATTTTTCATCTCTTCGGCAAAGCTAACGCATCGCTGGATCTAGAGTGAAGAAGCTGCGGCATCTAATTAGCAGTACACACATTTGCCTGCACACAAATGCCGCCTTGCCTATGTCTGCATGCTGCCGTAATGCGTTTTACATTAATTAAAAATTAAGAACAATTTTGGGCTTCATTATCTTATGGAAAAGAGCTTTTGCATTAGCGTAAGATATTACGCAGTACACGTTCCCTCCTCTAGTGAGAAACGAGGTGACGTCAGTCACAGAGTACCTTTTCCAACTAAATCACACAAGCAATGCCCCCAACGTGGTACTACATCTGCAACGCTCAGCAAAATCCTAAATACTAAGAGGGTTTAATCAAAATGACACTCTTTGCGTATTTTAGTTGACTAACTTTACCATCCATGTATCTTCTGTTGTCCAACTATAAGCAGAAACTATAGGTGCAAAATGCAAATGATACATATGTAGAAGAGCTGTAGGCAACGACCAAATGGAGTAAATCATTGTCAGCATCGCTTACCATAGAGGTCTACTCCTTTAAATTACATCTACATTTATTCATCAGCACAGTTTTTCCCAAGCAACTGAGGAATGGTTCAACACAAGTGATTCATCCTAAACAGACATTAATCTCAGTAGTATTATGGACATTAAAGTTTGCAACCCGACTTAATTTATGACTGAAACTGCTGCATTATTGATGCTCACCAATGATGTCGAACCATAAAGGAGTTGCTGTCTGAAAAACTGAGACCACTCCAACTGACTCATACACTTTGGCGTTTTCCCCCACTGTGAAGTTGTAAACAGCTGCGGTAAATCGCAAGGCCATTGGCGAAGGCACGGGCTTCCGAATCCATTCAACATGCAAACGAGTGGTCGACCACTTCTGAGGGTTCCCATTGTCAATGGCTTTTATCTGAGGAGGGCATAGAAAAAATTAAGTAGAAAACGCTGAAAACTTTATGCTTATAAAAAAAAAAACTTCAACGTGAACTGAAATACCCATCCGTCTGGTACTTTACCGTGAGAATATCAAAGCCACCAGCCGTGACCATCTTCTTGGAAAACACCATGGCTGTCTTAGGATCGATAACAAACTTGCCGTCATCATTTCCATCCACTATGCTGTATGTCAGATCTGCATTGGACCCTTCATCTCGATCATGGGCGAAGACTCTGTAGACAGGGTCACCGCGTTTGTTGCGGTCCCGCTCCAGAAGGATGATGCGGTACACCGACTCTTTGAATTCAGGTGTATTGTCATTCTCATCCTGAACATGGACTATCACCCAGACAGTGGACTGCCTGAAGATCCCTCCTCCGTCCATAACCGTAACCTAGAATAAACACATATAAATTGAAAAAAAAAATTATATTTTTTATGACAGAAAATTATGACAGAGTAATGCAAAGTTTATGAAGATAAAGTTAGTTTTAACTTCAGTGCCAAACTTAACAGGTCAAGGTAGCTGCATTTACAGTGTATGATGGGTACATTCACTCATTGTCTCTTCATGCATTCATGTTTCTTGAGCAACAAATCAGTATATTAGAATAATTTAACAGGTCAATGTAGCTGCATTTACAGTTTATTATGGGTACGTTCATTCACTGTCTCTTCATGCATTCATGAAATGTTTCTTGAGCATCAAATCAGTATATTAGAATGATTTCTGAAGGATCATGTGACACTGAAGACTGCAGTAATGATGCTGAAAATTGATTTGGAATCACAGGAATAAATGACATTTCAAAATATTTTAAAATAGAAAACAGTTATTTTAAAATGTAATACTATTTCACAATATTACTGTTATTTTTCATCAAATAAATGCAGCCTTAGTGTGCCTTAGGGGATAAATCAAGTTTATCAAATCAAAATCGAATTACATTTTATGTCCAAAACATTACAAGAATCTTACTGACACCAAACGTTTTAGTAGTATTATATAATTGATTTATGTCCCTTTCCCCTCGAATATTCTTTATAGCATCTGCAATGTACCTTTTCAACTTTGTACTACCAAATATTTTCCATTAACATTGCACATTTTGGAGTATATTTTATTCCTGCAACACATCCCATATAATTTGGACTATAAACAAGCAATCAGATTTTTGAAGTAGACTTTAAAACACCCTGGCAACCTTAAAGAAATGTGCCAAAAACCACTCAAACATCTTAGCAACTCAACATTTCTCTGCTGTCAAGAGACATAAAAAGGCTATATATAAAATAAACAGAACTCTTCTCTCATCAAAATCTATTTAAAAATAAAATGGAAAATAAGATCAACTCAGGCTCATTTATCAGAAAAGAACGCAATTGATCTCTCTTCTACATGGAGCTCCACTGGATATTTCCAGAACTTGATCAGAGACTGGTCACAAAAAGAGGCCAGGGGCAAATTACGCCACTGCAAACTTACAAGCAGCAGATCAAGAAAGCCTCTATGGACTAAATCTTTAATGGGGACCGTCCGCAGTCAGCGCGTATACTCTGGAGACACTGACGCCTGAGCTGCTCTCTCAAAGCAGGCACCTTGAGGCGCTAGATGTAAGATATGAACTTTGAAACTAGAAGCCTTCTGCAGAGTGAATCATCATTTAGTGAACACAGAAATCAATGGCCCTCATTCCACTCTGTCCATGTAGAGCAGGGATCACGGGGAGCCACACCCATCCCATTGATCAGTGCTACTGTACTGCCCTCATTGACGGATCAGTAATTTAAGGGCTGCTCATCAGACTGTATGAAAATTTGCACATCTGCACGTGTTTTGGGGTTAAATAAGAGTCCTTGGTCAGTATACTCTGGCTTTATTCATTCGGTCACTCATAATGCAG
The DNA here is from genome assembly GCA_027497675.1 of Cyprinella lutrensis. NCBI lineage: Eukaryota > Metazoa > Chordata > Actinopteri > Cypriniformes > Leuciscidae > Cyprinella > Cyprinella lutrensis. Next base: position 9,282,370 of record JAOTRC010000018.1, read on the forward strand.
ATGTAGGCCAGTCGTTTGCTCTACTGCACCTTATTATAAGACATTAGAAATTAAAGATCACACATATCATTGCCTTTACATCCTGGATGTATAAAGCTATTCCTCACTTGATACTACAACTGCTTTCCCTTATATTCCAATGAATTCAATAGGTCACTGGTGGCATCTCTCTATTTTGTTCAACAGACAAATGTGTTCCTAAAATAGGTCAATAAATAAGTTAGTGTGTATCCTATATGGTTATCAATAAAATACTTGAAGCTATCGAAAAGTAATCATTTTTATCTTTCTCTGTAGTTCTATCATAGTTTCAGTACTTGTGACTATTAATGGAATTACATGATTTCAACATTTCATGAACTGATAAACTACCCTTGAGAATCAATGACAAACAAGGAAGGTTAGTTTTAATTGTCTTGCAGTCATGTAATTCTAAAGCTGTATGTTCCTATTTGTTCAGTATGATAAAAAGGAGAGATTTTAATGAATGGACATGCTCCACTTTTCCATACAACGATAGTTCATGGCAGCTCAAACACAGAAAAAACACTGCAAAATAAAATAAAAGTAGTATGATGTGGGCTAGAATTGCTATTGCCATCACTATATAAAGTCTGTCAGTTATGTACTTTCAAAAAAGCACTTGAAGTCAGACCTTCAACTTGGAAATCTCTGTATGCTTTCATACACACCTGAAAAAATTAGAAAAAAACACCCAGGGAGATGTACACAGTAAAGGACAAATATTTCCTTTTAAAGAACAAAAGATCATATACTACAAGTCAATAAAATCTGTTTCTCAAAGGAGCCAGGTGTCTATCATCTCTTAAACCTGCAAATCAACTGCTATCCTTTAAAAAAAACTATGTGCTCTACAATTTGATTGATGATTTTGACAATCAAATACCTGTAAAGCAGTAGCATTGCCATTTTGTTTCCTTATACACTACTACAGTTAAATACAGTATGGTGTAGGTGCGTTTTTTTTTTTTTAGAAATAAATACTTTTATTCAGCAAGGATGCTTTAAATTAATCTAAAGTGACAGTAAAAACAATGTTAAAAAGATTTCTATTTTAAATAAACACTTTTGTTTACTTTCTATTTATTAAACAAAATATTAACCAGCACAGTAGCTTTCATAATTGGTGAGAAATGTTTCTTAAGCAGCAAATCAGCATATTAAAATGATTTCCTAAGGATCATGTGACATTAAACACTGGAGTAATGGTGCTGAAAATTCAGCTTTTAGGCATCATTGCTTAAAATGTTTAAAATTACATTTTAAGATGCATTAAAATGGCAATATCAAGTAGGAATATCCCATATTTGAAATTTAATTAGAACACAGCATTAATAGTATTTTATTTTTAATTTTTGAATGAATAACTTCTAATGTCCATTTATACAGTACCTCTAGGAAGTGCTGGTCTTGTTGCTCTCTGTCCAGTTTCCTTGATGTGGTAGTGATGAGTCCTGAAAAATATTTTTTGTTAAATGACTAAACTGAATAAACAATGACTTTCATGACAATTGTGCAATGTAAGGACCGCGACGATCAGCGAGGAGAGCCGCTCCACTCGACAATGATTAATAACGTGTCAGAAAGGGTGCATAAATTCACACAACATTGTTTGTTATTTCAAAAAAGCAGCTCAAGAGACAAGCCTCTAACGTAAACCCACAGACGGCATCTCGTGAATGCATTATTTTCCAAGCCAAAGTGGCTGTAACTAGGCTTTAAAAACACTTCAGTTCAGACATACAGCAACAGAGACTGAGACAGGAAGACATTCCTGAATATGAATGCTTCCTCAAGGAACAAGACATCTGGATGATGGTAATTAACTTAAAGCGGGTCTATGGGTTTGACAACAAGTCCTGCTGTGTGGACATATTGACAAGCTGCAAAAGAGAGGGCTTAAAGAAATATGGGGATTATTTACCCACCCTCATATATAGTACAAAGCCTCTGTGACTTTCCTTCTTCTGTGGATCAAAAAAATGAGAAATTCTCAAGAATGTACTTAAATCTCAGTCTGTTTCACATCCAGAGCTTGGAATGCACATTAGTTGTATGGATAAGTTCTATAGTACTCTTTCTTAAATGTACTTTTTCATCCCTTTTGAAGATTGAGAGCTTCAGTCTCTCTCTCTCACTGAGAAGTCTTATTTTTGTGTTCCACAGAATAAAGATTCTCTGAGAGACTGTTTTTTATCAAATATAGCCTACTGTATATGCGCGAATGTATTGCAAATTTCAGCATTTTAAAAAACACTGCCGTCATTTTAGCACAAGTTCCCATTATTTCCCTGAAATAAATCAATTGCATGTGCAATTTCTGAGCCAATGATTTTCAGTGAAATATAGCCATGGCAACAAAGAACTCCTGATGGCACAGGTTGAATCGTATTGCTGGAATCCACAGTATTCCCTGATGTGTGCCATCCAGGGGGACTCAATTAGAGAAATTAAAGAAGCTATGAACTCACTGAGACGTTGATGAACCAGTGGTTGTGAGGAAAGTGCAAAGGATCCATCCATTTAAATATACTGTAAAGATATCCTTGGCAAAGCATTTGTAAGTAAAATGAATTGTAAAAGATATGACTCTATAGAATCAAGCACTCTAAACTACTAATCAACCATGCGCTGTCTATTTCCAGGGTGCAGTAATTAGTTGCTGGCTTAGTCACAGCACATTTGTTTTTATAAAAGAGCTCACAATGCAATTTATCTGAACACTTAGGCTGAGTTCAACAGGCAATCACAAAAAGAAAGCAAGATAAGTGGAGAGCAATTACAACGGCTTTTCCCAGCATTGGCTGAAGCTAAAGTAGAATCTGTGACTGCAGTCCAGGGGCGAACTATAAAACACTCAAGGTTTCATACCTTTGGGTTGATTCAGCCATAATTTCATTCCCTTTCTGTTTTTTTAGTTTTTCATATATTTCATCCTTGAACACTCATACTCTTCCAAAGGCTTTCATAAAGTGTGTATGTCATGGAGAAATACAGCATTACTTCTCTCCTCTTCAAATATCAATGCATGCACACACTCACTCACATCTCATTATATATATTGAGTTAGATTTATTGAGCTTAAACCCCGTATTCCAGTGTAAATATGTGCTGCCACATGCTGCCTTGGAGGGATTTGCCGATAGTAGAATGAAAAGCTTTCCTGCTGGCACCAAACCTTGTTTAATTAATTCACTGACTACTGCTGCATACATAAGCTCCCATGACTCACTTCTTAAATGACAAGGAAAGCAGCACCAGGGTGTAATCGGCAGTGCAGAATGCACCCAGCACGCCACGGGATAAGAACTCTGCATGTGTGTTAACACTTCACGCTAGAATGTCCTGACACTGAAGCAGATTACAGCCTGTGCTGCTCAGTTAGTTTAGTAGTACTTGTGAAGGGATCTGTGAAAGCAATAGGAGGTTTGGACTGAAGGACGCTGTAATAAAATTTCAAAGGAAAAAATTATCCAAGTTTCTTTTCTTGCAAATTCAGAAGGAAACAAATGATATTTTCATACAGTATTTCCTGTAGATTTGCTGTTTTGGTCAAAAGTAAAAGATTTTTTTTAAAAAAAACATATAATTTATTTCTGTAATGCAAAACTGATTTTTCAGCTCCAATATACTCCAGTCTTCAGTGCCAATCATTCTAATATAGGATATATTATCAGTGTTGGAAACAGTTGTTCTGCTTAATATTCTTAGGATTCTTTGATAAAATTAAAAAAACAAAACAAAAACTTTAGTTAAAATAGAAATCTTTTGTAAAAACACACACTACCTTTCAAAAGTTCGGGGACAGTAATTTTTTTTTTTTTTGAAAGAAAGAAATTAATATTTTTACTCAGCAATGATGTGTTAAATTGATTTTGAAAAAAGTGATAGCAAAGATTTATATTGTTAGAAAATGTTTCTATTTTGAATAAATGCTGTTCTTGTAATATCAAAAATAAAAAAAATATTAAGCATTTTCCAACATTGATGATAACCAAGTCAAATCAGCATATTAGAAGACTTTCTGGAGGATCATGTTACACTAAAGACTGGAGTAATGATGGTGATTATTGTGAAAGTCAGCATTGCATCACAGAAATAAATGATATTTTAAAGTGTATTAAAAGAGGAAAACATTTTTTTTTTTTAAATTTAATATTTCGTAACATTACAGTTTTGTTCTATGTATATTTATATAGTCAACATTTGTATGTTTATATTTAAAAAATGCAGTCTAATCTCAGTAATGAAATATTTCTACATTTTGTTTCTATAATAAAAATGTAAATTACATAAAATGTAATTTGCATATGTTTATGCAGTATAATTGTATAGATCACTTATTAATTACTAAATCTGTTAAATGATTTACTTCAAAGAAACAATAAATAATGTATATAATATTATAAATTATAATCCTTATGATTCACTTGATATATGCAATTAACTGTGATCAATGTACTTCATTTAGCTATAGTTAATTCAATTAAAATTAAGTCAATTTGCAGGCCCAGTTATACAATGAAAAATAAGAATTTATGAGATTATTTTGTTTGTTTCTTCAGAGGGAAAAACACTGTGTTGGAATCCATGGAATCGGCCTTACCTGTGTTGGAATCAATGGAAAAGAAGTTCTGAGGATTTCCGGCAGTGATACGATACATGAGACGGCTATCTGAAGCGGAGACGTCAGGGTCCCGGGCTTGGATGCGAACAACAGACACATCTTTTGGAGAGTTCTCCATGACGTACGGGTGGTAGATGGATTCAGAGGTCAAAGGTGCATTATCATTCACATCCTCCACTTGGATAAACACCTCAATAGAGGCAGAGAGCGGCACCACTCCTCGGTCTGTGGCATATACCGTTAGCCAGTAGGAATCCTGAGTCTCACAATCTAGGGTGCCAGTGGTGTAAATCATTCCTGTAAGAACAGTGAAAAAACATATTTAATATCGATCACCTTTTTGATGAATTGAGCAAGAACTACTTCACACAGTTTCCAAGCTTTTATGACAAATTCTTTTTATGGCACCACAACTGCTCTCAGTACTCAGTGAGTGAGCTGTGAACATTCACTTATTTTTCAAGCTATCCATAACTTGGTTAGTGATTCAGCTACACATCAAAAGCATCCGACCCTACCATGAGTCAAACTTTGGTGTCAAACTTTATTAAACTGTAATGTGCCCAACATTTTGAGGAGATTAGAGTCAGACTGAAAGATTAATGTTTTTTAGAGACACACTCCCAGAAACCAAAGTCAATTCAGCAGAGTGTTTCAATACCAGAGCTGGTGTGGTGTGTTCAGACTAAAAGTGTAATTTCTCTTCAGATTTTCTCTGGGGAAATTTACTCGACTGTCAACGATACCTGAGACCAACCTGAAGCAATTCAGAGATTTTTTTTTTTGGCAAGAGCTTAATTCTCTTACTACAGTCCATTGCCTACAACTAAATTGTCAAAATATTAGACGCATATAAAAGTATCTGCAATATAGTTATTAAATTTAGCAAAGAGCTACACAGAAACCATTGGAATCAGGATCACTGAGACTAGTTGTCATAAAGGTATGACCGTAACTGATTTACAGTCTTTCTCCATATTGCGAGAATGCATTTCCTTTATTTTAATTTCCTGTAGTTTAAAAATGTAAATAACATACAATTATGCAGTATATATATATAAGGGCTTTCAATTTAATGTGTTACTTTAGTAATTCGTTAAAAAAAGTGCTAAATAAATCAGATGTTTAATTATTAACGGTCTATGTTAAAATGCCTGCCTTTCATCTTTAAATTATCCTCAGAATTTCTAAGCAAATATTGATAGCTACAATTTAATAAATTTCCATTTTTAATCAAATCAAAGCCCCTTTTATATATTGTAAAATATAAGATTTTAAGGGTTTTGTTTGTTTCTTCGTAAGAAAAAAGGAGGGGTGATTTCTTTTTCCAGGGCAATTACAAAAATGTTCAATAGCCTAGATATTAAACTATGCAGGTATAAAGAAATTTACTGAGGTAATTTACTGTCTTCACTATATAACATTCAGTCAAACAGTCTGTTTACACTTTAGGTGTAATCAGTGTTGGGGAGTAGTTAACTACAAGTAGCGGCGCTAACTAACTTAACTACATTTTTCAGTAGCTTGGCAGTTGGCAGTAAGTCAGTTGCTTTTTAAACAGTGTAGCTTTTCCAGTAGCTAACTACTTTTTGCTGCAAGTAGCGGTGTAGCGCGAGCTAAAGCTAGCCTACATTGCGTTTGTCGAGCCTGCGCGAATCAGCGCTATGCAAGGATATTCTTCTTCTTGTTAGATTACAAACTCATTTTTTGCCATTACCGCCATCTGTTGTTTAATCACGCATCTTGCGGCTAACGGTTCACTGATGTAAAGAAGTGCATTGACACACCCATATTATGATTATCCATGATGGAGCAAGCAAGACGTGACGGCAGATTTGGAGAAACAACTAACGTCAATTACCCGTGGCCTTATTTGTCCAAGCTAAATCGGT
>JAOTRC010000018.1:9292586-9322949 GCA_027497675.1 Cyprinella lutrensis
TAAGTGAAATTACTGAACTTAAATATACAAGCTTGATAAAAATGATCATTTTAGAAGAAAATTTCAAATGGCATTTAAAGGCTTTTGCATCTGAACTCTTCATTTAGGCCAAACATAGTTAGCAACAACTTTTGAAATTTGTGAAAAATGTATATGAAATTTGCTTTTGAGTATCCACAAAACCCTTGACATGAGATAACCTCAGTGACAGTGTGGAAAATTCATTGATATATCAAATTCAACCCTTTCATTATATACAAAAACCTTTCAGCCAAACTGCTATAAAATGCTCAGTATACATGCGCTCTGCTTATACATTCAAACACTGCTAAACAACATCAGCCGAGTCAGAAATATGACAGATGGCATAAAAAAGTCACAAAGTTTCAGTGCTGTCTGGAACAAGCTCAGAAAGACTCGGGCTCAGAATCAGACATATTTTCCACAGTTTTGATTCAAAGACTTCAGCTTTGATGCTGAGGATGTTTTGATGGATTCCCACAGGTTCCGACACTGAAGATCAGAAATTCTACAAAACACAAGGCCTGTCCCAGCTCAAATTAAAGAGACACAGATTTACACTAAGTGCCTGATTTTGTAAAGCATTGAGATGCTAATCTGCTGTCGCAAAAGCAATTAGAGCAATGCAAATGATTTGACTCACGATGCAATTGACTTTCAGCTGATTGTGAATCTCAAATCACATAACATGTCTTTGAAAACAGCGCTAAATCCATCTGCTTCTTTTGCTTCACAAGACATCGCTTTTAGCATTTATCATTATTCATGAAAGTCAACCAACAGTGTATTATAAACATCAAGGGCTGCATATGGAACTAGATGGCAGAAAATCGCTGCCGTGTCCTTCAACTAACAGACTTAAAAGGATGGTTATGGGTTTTGTGGTTAGGAATATCGCAAAGAGGTCCTAATTATCCTCCATAGCTAATACACGCAAATTACAGAAATAACCATTTCAAATACAAAACACATTTATTTAAATAGCATATGTTTTGAAGCAAATAAGATGGTAGCCATGATGTAATTTCATATTTTTCATTCATACAATTTGACATCACCATTTTAATTTCAAATTCCCTGAGAAAAAAATGATAGTTCATATTTTAAGATGTAAACAATAAAATATTCATGACTTCAGGATTTAGAACATAATCAGGCAGAACTTAGCCATCAAGTCATCTGCAAACAAGATCAATTGCACTTCTTTTCACAAGCTACTAAAAAATGCTGAAAAAGCATTTTTATCTTTCAACATAAATCTTTTCCCTGTCCCTCTCATTCTACTCCGAATCTGCATCTTTGTCACGGTGAGAGAGACGTTTCCTTCGTATGCCATGCAGGGTTTAAAGGAAAACCTTTCAAAGATATCTCCCCTGAATTACAATCAAAGTTCAAGAAGTCTGCAAGAGGAAGTGGGCTTGTGGTAAAGATCATCGACTCCCATACGCTCCAAAAATATGTTATCAATTCAAAAAGCTAAACGGAATACTTCAGTCTTGTGCCGTGTTTGGGGATGTGTAGCACAAGCGACGCTTTTGAGCAGGTGTCTAAGAGATTTTGACATAAAGGACTTAACCTGACTCTGGAGAAAAAGAGGCCAAATCTCAGAGGCAAATTAGAGCTGAACTTGTTTCTCGACAGGCGTCTGAGTGAGCGTGCACTCTGATTTATTTCCCAAAGTGTGGGCAGGAATACCAATGCCTGCTCAAAGGAGCAGAGCGCTGTCGATAAGGCCTTCATAAATCCCATCTGCCTTTTTAGTTCACTCTTGCATTTGCGCAAAGAGACTCCCTAAATCGGAATCATAAAATACAAACTCTACATACAAACTATGAACTTCAATTCAACACATCTCATCTGGTGACCGAGATCAAGTGGCTTTGATATGCTTGTTTGGGAGTGTATTGCATGAACTGCCCACTTTCAATCATCTCAAAAATCTAGTGACAATGTCAAGGACTCATTACACTCCATGCCACACGGAAGCTTGGTAGGTGGATATGTGGCGGGCGTGCTAAGCCAATGCCACTGTCCTTACTTTTCCCTGAGGTTTTACTTTGAAGATAAAAGATAACTCATTTATCATGTATCCGCTTCCCCTACAACTTGTCTTTTGCTGCTGGTAAGGCATTCAATTCTCTGTGGAAAATCCATGCTCATTTGTGGTTCTGGCACAATTGTGCACCACTCGCTATACTTTAAACGAGGGCCTGATAAACAGACTCAGCCTAATTAGCTGACATGTGAATGGAGGACCACAGTTACATCCCACTGCCCGTTGTAGTTCTACAATCAATAATCATTAGCTGTAATTAATAGTGAAGCAGGCACCACACAAGTTGTTCGAGTAACTCTGAGCAGCTTTTCTTCTTCAATATTGCAAATATCAGATCTCGCATACCAGATTTTGAAACACAGACTGTGTACAAAATCGCAGAAGAACGCAGAGATTAAGTCCCACCTTTCTAGGTCAGTAGTCTTCTCCAGTGGCAGCAAATTTTAGAGGCAATTGTAGACTCAGAGCACAAATTCATTGCCAAGACAAATAACGTCACAGTGACCTTTTAATATCATTCAGTCAGCATACTGCAGTAAAATGTTAGGGCATAAATTCACAACCATTTTCACAGGTTTTGTTTTGTTATGCAAGCATCGACTCAGGACTGGTCAGTCATCAAAAGAGATAAAACATAGTAGACAACACAACCAAAAAGCACATAAAGAATCAAATTATAAATACCTGTTTCATCATCAATGGAGAACCTTCCAAGACTACTTCTAGCTTTGATAGAGTATCTGATCACTCCATCTCTGCCCTTGTCATCATCTTGAGCAGTCACCTGGAGGACACTTGTTCCAAGCCGAGCGTTTTCCTTCACAGTTCCCCTCACTGCAAACTCTGAGAAGTATGGCTCATTGACGTTCTCATTGACATCAATGACTTCCACTTCAATATAAGACTCGGAGCGAAGTTTCACTGGAAAACCCAAGTCCTCTGCAACCACTGAGATATTGTAGAATTGTTGATTCTCAAAGTCCAGGTCCTTGGCCACCTTAATAGCGCCACTTTCAGCATGGATCTTAAATGTCCCATTGAAGTCATTGGACAAGGAGTATCTCACCCATCCACCAGATCCAATATCTAGGTCTTGCGTTTGCACCCAAGCTATAACTGCACCTATTGGAATGTCCTCCAACACACGGCAACTGTAACTCCTGGGAATAAACATAGGGGCACAGTCATTTATATCCTCGAGGTACACTCTCAGGGTTGTCTCTGAGAACATCTGACTCCCTCTTTCTGCCTTATCTCTAGCCTGAATTTTGAGGGTGAAATCAGAGATGGACTCCCTGTCCAACCGACTAGACACATAAACAGAGCCGGTCTCACTGTTAATGGCAAACATAGGGGTGTTAGTTAACAAAATGTATGAGATTTCACTGTTCTGACCAAGATCGTCATCTGAGGCTGTGACCTGGATCACTTCTGTGCCGAAGGCTGCGTTCTCTGGTACAACGGCAGTATAGCTCTTGAGGGAGAATTTTGGGCTGTTATCATTCACATCATCAATGTTAACTCTCAGCAATCTCCAGCTGGATTTCTGTGGAAGGCCCATGTCATATACAGTTATGTTAAGGAGGTACCGGTCTGATCGCTCACGGTCCATCGGCTGATAAATGTAAATTAGGCCACTGTCCATGTCAATATTGAAGCAGCTGTCAACGTTCCCATCTGATATGGCATACAGGACACGACCATTGAAGCCTGTGTCACCATCATTCGTGTTCACTTGAAGTACACTGGCTCCCACAGGCATGTCCTCACGAAGTACAATATCTGATGGAAATGATTCAAACTGGGGCGTCTGTCTGTTGACAGAAAACAGATCGGAGTAGCCTTCATCCACTTTGGATTTGCTAATGGCGGAGGCTCTCTTCAAAAGTTTCTCAGCTAACTTTTGTGCAACTTTTGTCTCTCGACAATTAAAATTCTTTGCTGCCATTCTGCCTCTGACCAATGATATATTTACAAAGGTGGGTTCGGAAAGCAGCTCGGAATCTGATGCAACTATCATCAAGTTGAAGTTTACCATTTTTGCAGTGAGGGGTCTTCTTAATGACAACATCCCAGAGTCTGGGTTAAGACTGAAGACATCTTGCTCATTTCCAGACATAACCTCATATGTCACTAGCCCAAGCTCATCAATATCAATGGCAGACATGGTGATGATCGTCTGGCCCACAGGAAAATCACGCCCTATCGTACCTTTACATGACACGCGCTCAAAAAGGGGTTGGTTGTCATTAATGTTCAACACTTGTACCGTGACATTGACTTCACTTTCTCGTCTATAAGGCGAGCCCCAGTCTGAGGCTCGGATGGCGAACACGTATGTCTCCAAAGATGATTCAAAATCCAATTCTTCGGATGTTTTCAGCTCTCCTGTATTGAGGTTGATGATGAACGGGAGGGGCTGAAGGCTGGCTATGCTGTATGTTATGCACCCATTGTCACCTTTATCATCATCCACCGCTGATACAGTGAGAATGACAGTGCCAATGGGGATGCTCTCATTGACAGAAACAGTGTAAGATGTGCTGGTAAACATTGGGGAGTTGTTGTTAACATCCTCAACCGTAATTTGCACCTTTGCCGTCATGCCACTCACTGTCTCAATCACTGTCAAATTAAAGAGATCCTGGCTTAATGTGGTAAACTCTTGTGCTGTTGAGATGACACCAGTGAGTGGATTAATGATAAAATAAATTGAATCTGAGGTCAGACTTAGGGCGTAACTGATGACTGGCGGTCTCGGAGATATCCTCACAGTCTCTATAATGGTCCCTGGTGGTGCAATCTCGATAACTGAGGTTTTGTAAATCTTCTTTTCAAAACTCAACTTCACAGACTGTGGTTTTTTCACCAAGAGCTGAACAGTCTGAGCATTGGAAAACCTTGGTGGTGTGCCTCTGTCTTTGGCTTGAAAAGTGAGATTGCAGCCGTAAGGAAATTTATCCCAGTTGACAGTTTCAGACATCTTCAGATTGTACTCATTTCCAAGAGGAGCTCTATCAAGGACAAACTGCTCCTGCGGGTCACCAGCAATAATGGCAACCCACTCAATTTCTCCATTGGGTCCCTCATCCAAATCTTCAACAGTAACAATGGCGTATACTGGATCTTTGTCTGATATTTCAGGGTAAAGTGCAATTGCTTTTAGTGTTGGTGCAAACTCATTGATACGCACAACACTGATCACTATTTTGGCTGTACTGCTAATACCACTGTTCCCATAAACCTTCATTCCACGATCCACTGCTAAAACTTCAAGGGCAAACGTGCGGTTTCTATCTGCATTAGGCTTGGCTGTGAGTGATACAACCCCACTGGTTGGGTGGACAGCAAACTCCTCCACATCCTCTTTGAAGAAATAGTAAAACTCGCCATTTGAGCCGATGTCTGCATCAGTGGCGGTCACCTGAGCCACACTTGCTCCCAATGAAGTACTTTCTGGAATATCGATGGCATAAGAAGTGGGAGAGAACAAAGGTCGGAGGTCGTTCATATCCATAATTTGCACATTAACTATCACAGAAGCCTCCAGCATGCCTTTGCTGGTTGCCCTTACTGTTAATGTATAATTATCCTGCACTTCGCGGTTTAGGATGGCAGAACTCCCGCCGTTAGTCCGTATGCGGAGAAAGCAAAAGTCCCCCAGCACAAATTCCTCAGCCTGAAACAGCCCCTCATCGTCTCCAGATTCAATTAAATATTTGATGTCCAAGGGGGGCAACTTAGATAGAGCAATCCCCATTTTAACCTCAGTCCTAATATATGATCGAGCTGCAGAGTTCTCATAAATGGTGGCATTGTAGATGGAGGCGGTAAACTGAAAGGAGGAGGACCCTCGCTCCTGCAGTTGCCCCAAACAAGGAAGGAGGTAGAGGAGCGATAAGAAGAAATTCTTGAGACAGATCCTCATAATTCCCCCTGGGCAGCTGTTTATAGCCATGCCATCATCCAGTTACCCTGCAAATAAGAGAAAAAAACATTTCAATTTATGACATTTCTCTCATTAAGACATATCCCTATTGTTCAGATAAATGTGATTAGAGTTATTTATTCAGAAGCCCTTAGTTTAGATTAAATTGTAAAAAAAAAAAAAAAAAATCTAATTTGAGTTAAATGGTAATCTCACTGCAAGATTGGTAATAGCAAAGAACACACATGACGATTAATCACCCAAAACAAATGTGAAACACACTCACAATAAATAATGTTAAAATAGTCTTGAAAGAAATGTGCAACAAGAGAAAATGTGGTTAAATTACACAACTGCAGTTTGCCATTTTATTTGTATTGCATTTAAAGCATAACTTTGATCATGTCAAACGAAACCTATCCTCTCATATGCATAAAAGACTCTCCATTAAAATACGGTTGTAATCAAATGAAACTTCCAACGCTGTGGAGTCGTAAAATATATTTGTTATATAGCGAGCAGTCTTGTTCTCCTTTATCTGCATCAAAAATATGTGAATAAGCTCTTACCTCTGGCTTAGGGAGAAAGAAATCTCTGCGCAACGTCCAGGTGCCCGCTCTGTGAAACTACATCCTTCACTTCTTTGCCATACAGGACTCACTGCCACTCACCAGAGACTGTAATCGGTGAAGCGCGCACCTCCTAAAGCGCGCTCACGAGCGCACGTTAGCCCGTGAATGCGCAAACGAAACCGGAGTTGGTGTTGTTGCTGCTGTCCCATAGCAACAATAGGATCTAAACCTTATCTAATACAAACGTTAGACCATTAGACTTAATGTGTTTACAATACATGGAGCGCACAAAACAATTTGTGTTCTTTAAAATATCGCTAAAACCTATTTATTGTTATTATTATATGTTCATGGTATGCAACAAAATAAACAAATAGTACTTAACAAGGTTCGTTTTCATGCACAGTCTTGTCTGTGTTTTTAAACTCAGTTTGCGGTGCATCTTATCTCCCACTCTGTCAAATGCAGTTGCGAAACATTCCGAAAATACACGATTGGAGCCGAAGCTCTGAACGGCAACTTGCGGAAATTCACGAAAGATTCCGGAAGAGGAGTCAGGACTTCACGACGGGAAACAGCAGCAGCTAGCTAGTAAAGACTTCGGACCATTCCCTTTTGACCACGTTTTACAACATATTTCTGAATTTTTGTCCAACATTATGTCTGTACTGTGTTATAATAAAGGATGTGGACAACGTTTTGACCCCGACAAGAATTCGGATGGTAAGGACTTTAAATAACAAACGATAGCAATTACATTGTTATGACTGATGACAGGGTACATTTGGAAAGAAAACCACTTGTGTTTAACAACGTTTATTCATTTACATATATTATTAACAAAACATGACCGCCTCTAAAAAGGGTCAACTATTAATTTTATTTGAACGTTATTTAGCATGTTTATCATGTACTGAAGCATCTACAATGAGGCTGGTCAATAACGTTTGAATGATGTTCAGTCAATATCACAGACTTCGTAAAGCAATATTTGTTTTATAGATATCTACAATACAAGCGAGTTGTATAAACGTCTTAACGAAATATCCTGCAGTTGAGCAGTTGGTGGAGTAACTAGCAAACTAACTAGCTGCCTGCACAACGTTGTGTGAACATAATATATAGACAGACACGTGATTATATTCCTGTGACGTCACATTTCTAAATCAATCTCTTCTTATCTATAGATTCATGCACATACCACCCTGGAGTGCCAGTGTTTCATGATGCATTAAAGGTTTGGACATTCAAAAAGATCAGTTTACTTAGGCTATTTGTGGGAAATATGTCACTGTTACTCAGTGTTAAACCTATTAAATTGTGTCTTGCATTGCTTTCCAGGGTTGGTCTTGCTGCAAGAGACGAACGACTGATTTTTCAGACTTCCTCAGTATTGCTGTTAGTGCTGCAACTCGTCTTTGCTCATATACATTATAAATATATAATTACATTGAAATGGCTAAGTTATGAAATGTTTGTCTGACTTCATGAATCTCTTAGGGTTGCACGAAAGGCCCTCACAATCAGGAGAAGCCCTCTGAGCCTGTTAAACCAGAGGTAAAGTCCTCTGCGGACAAGAACGTCAATGACGTGAAGCCAAAATGTGATGAATGCATCACTCAAGCACCAAAACCACTGGAGTCTATTCAACGACCAAGGTAAAAACACACTTGGAAAGGACAGGGTCTTCCCCATTTGTATTTTCCAGCTCATTAGTTCAGATGTTCAGAAGATAAAGTAGTGCAGCATTAAATCTACTATAGAGAAAAGGTTCTTCTCATTAACAGTCCACCCACCCTAAACCCACATAGATGTTAGAACTTCATAAGGATAAATGACTGAAAACATCCATTTTTAATTATCTTTTTAGTCCAGATGAGCCTTTCTCTATCCTACAACAGAAGATCTCTCCTTCGCTCAAACAGGCTTTAGAAAAGCTCAAAATATCTGAAGAAAATGCACAGGAGATAAAAGGTAAGAAAAGCCAGACCCTCTTTTTCCCTACCTGTCTATATTTGGCTTCTAATCTGATGCATTTTATTTTCTCTCTTGTATTATAGAGGAGGATAGTGATGAAATTAAGATAGGGACGTCCTGTAAGAATGGAGGCTGCAATAAGGTACTGTACTGTTCGCACTCACTCTCTGCTTCACCGATTAGAAACAACGGCACATAACGTTTCTTTAGTTCATCATATAAACAATGGATTCTCAATCTTTTGTTTTTAAGACATTCAGCGGACAAGCCAGTGATGACGAGACGTGTTTATATCATGCTGGTGTACCTATCTTCCATGAAGGGTAAATTAGCATCCAATCAAAACTAAAAATGACTACTAGAAAAGTGTAGAAGGAGAAACCTCAGATATGTCTGCATTCCCCATTCACACGGATCCGCAAAAACGACCAAAACCGCTAAATTATGCTGCCAGGCCTGTATTTGGCGGTGTCACTTGGTAAAGAAACACTACACGCCTATAGACTGAACACGAAATGCACATGATGTCACTATTTTCACAAATTCACGTTTTTGTCGTTTACAAGGAGACAGTAAAGGTAACGTTTTCAAAAACATACACTTTGAAACCCGTTTTCAAAAGTTTGTGTTTTCAGGCCCCAACAATGCAATTGTCATGTAAATGAACGGCCAATATGCATAGAAAGTTTTCTGGTTTTGGTTGAAAACCATGCCATGTAAACTGCCTCTAAGTCTTTTTTTATCTTTCCTCATAAAAGGATGAAATATTGGACCTGCTGTAAAAGGAAAACCTCAGACTTCAACACGTTTCTGTCCCTGGAGGGCTGTACCCGAGGAAAGCATCAGTGGAATATGAAAGATACAGTAAGTGCCTACCGTGAGATTTAAATGTCAAAGAACTATATTACTTTTTTCCCCCCTGCATTTTGTAGAGGGCAATGATGCTGCATTTTTACATACACTCCAATAAAACAGTGTAACAACACTGTGCAGCTCTAGCGGGCCCGAATGCAACTTTCAAATTAACATAATTTGTTGAAGACCAAATTATTAAATACATTTACATGTGAATCTTGTTTTAAGTTGAGGATGACTTTTTTTTATATTTTTGTACAGGGAAAAAAAGTTGTACCATGCAAGTTTGATTGGCACCAAACAGGAAGTCAGGTCATCATTTCCATTTATGCCAAAAATTCAATACCTGAGCTGAGCTCAGTGGAGGGGAACAGTACTGTCGTAAGACATCAAGGCTAAATTATTTTCAAAATTCTGTATACTGGTAGTTTAAAATTTTACAAATAAGGCTATTTTTTTTGTTTTTCTCGCAGCTCAAAATCCACATTATATTTGAAGGAGAGAAAGAATTTGAACAGCAGATCAATTTGTGGGGGGTGAGTATTCAGTTGTAAAATACTTTTGTCGAACTTTTTTTTTTTCATTAAAGCTTGAAGTGAATACATTTTGTGGCAGTAGTGTTACTGGATAGAATACAAAAAAAAGGTATCCCTTTGTTGTCTTTGTATATTAAAAAGACAACAAAGGGATACCATTTTTTTTTACCAAAGTTATATTAAAAAGTAGTGTAATTTCACAATATTATATTCCAAAGCATGTAGTTCTGGTCCTAAATGAATTTCTACTCCAAATCATGCCTAACAACACTACTTAACTGTTCTAAAATGATTGTAAACCATGAGGTTTATTGCATTAATATGAACGTCAGCACCACTTAAATCATTTTGAGATTGTCTTTTTGCTTTTCCCTAAGGTGATCAATGCAAGTAAAAGTTTGGTGAACATGATGGCTACCAAAATTGAGGTTTTGTTGAAGAAGGCAGAGCCAATGTCATGGGCCCGACTGGATCTTCCACCTCCTCCAAAGGATAAAGAGAAAGAAAAAGATGTTGATAGTGAGGATGAGTGTGATGATTAAATGAAGAGACTGTAAGAGGACCAATATTCTTAGCTCTGAGTGGGAATCATTTTTATCTGATTCTATGGTTTGATGTATAACGAAGCATGAATGTTATGTCAATTCTCAAATATTTGTCCAAGGTCACATTATAGACTTATTGTACAAAGCATGTTAAGAGTTTTTGTTTGTTTTTAAGAAAGCTCTCACACAGTTACTCTGTGAATAGGTTATATTGATTCAGACCAAAATTTGTGCAAACTTAGTGGAGTGTTTCTAATTCTACTTTTTTTTTGGCTGAAGCAAATAGTATGGAAGCTTATTTCCACCATATAATGAAAAACATAAAAGGTAATTGTGACTCACAAATTTGACTTTTTTCCCCCTCACAATTGCGAGTTTACTTCTCGCAATTCTGACATTATTTCTCAGAATTGCAAGATGGAAAGTTAGAATTGAGAGATATAAAGTCAGATTTGCATGATATAAAGTCAGAATTGCGAGATATGAAGTCAGAATTGCGAGTTATAAAGTCAGAACTGCGAGATATGAAGTCAGAATTGCAAGTTATAAAGTCAGAATTGCGTGATATGAAGTCAGAATTGCGTGATATAAAGTCATAATCGCATGATATAAAGTCAGAATTGCGTGATATAAAGTCGCAATTGCAATATATAAAGTCAGAATTGTGAGGAAGTCACAATTATTTATTTTATTTTTATATTCAGTGGCGGTAAACAAGCTTCCATACAAATAGTCATTAAAGATGCATTCATTAATATTGGTTTATTTGAGTAAGTTCAAACTACTAATGTGTCAAGCACACTTCTAAACAGACTCATGGGTCCTTGAAAGTTTGTGAATCTGAGAAAAAAAAAGGGCCCTGGAAAGTTTTTGAAAACAAACATGGCCTTGAATGTGCCTGAATTTATTTTGTGTAATACATTTTCTGGAGAAAAAAAAATATTCTATATTAATTGTAGTCCACTAATGTGTTTTTTGCAAATACTTCGTGGCCCATTCATACTAGCTTTCTCGATTTACGTTAGTTACACACATTTACGAGTTACATTGCATTTCCTGCGTGAGGTACTTTGTACGTTGTCATGACGTACACGCATGCACAAAACTACTACGATGGTAAAACCCAATGTTTGTTGTTGGATGCAACAAATGTGTCTCCACATTAAGTCCTTCATTTTGAAGGCATTGGACATGGAAAGTCCTTAAATTTGAAGTTAACCAATGTGTGGGAACCCTGTCTAAAAGATTGCTTGTTATTCAAAATTGTAAATGCTGTGAAACGGTTACAATGACAATTTAAAGACGCCTGTTCCTTTTTGTTTAAAGGATTAATCCGTGTTTCCGGGGAGTAACATTCATTTTTCCCAAACCACAAAAGCTGATCAAGTATCGAAAGTTTGATTTGAATCTTTGTCTAATGTCAAGCATGTTAATATCTATATTTTTTATATTTAGGTGGTCCTGGAGACATGCGTGTAGGCTACTTTGTTATGGTGTAAAACTAAGACCAGTCACTATGGCACAAAGCCAATGTTATAGCGGGTAACAGACATTACCAACACCAAACAAGACATTAAGTGGCTCTGGTGGAGTTTACTACAAAAAAATAAATAAAACTTTTACCTTGAAAGCACGATCGTTCATGAAAAGATTCCCCCCGAAAATCAAGAAAAACAGGCCAGAACATGCTGCAAAAAAATAGTACTTTATTCAATTCAAGCTTTTAAAAATATTTATATCAAAAGTCAAATCTTTTTTGGACCTCAGATGCTCCAAAGACAAAGTTTGCGTCTGTGGCTTCTGTCGTCAGGCACTGATCTTCACCATCCTGAGTCAGTCAAGGAGAGCGCCGTGGGAAGACGTCAGGGTGTAAAAAAAAATAAAGCAATTGTGAATGGATTTAATGGAAAACTGTCCATTTTCCCAGATCAAAGTGCATCCCAAAGAAAACACTTGACAAGAAACTAAGTGAATCAGCAACACCCACCTCACTGAAATACTTTTCTATAAGAGCTTGAGCTGCTCTATAAACAGTGTTGTTCTCATGGTTTTGAAGAAATTCAATTCGATCCAGCCCTCCCACCTCCTCCACCAACAAACATAGCTTATCCACCTCACCAAGTTTCTCAGCAGCCTGCAGAAGGTCCACAGTTGATATTTAACATCTCAATGCAAGCACTGCGAGTTGCAGGAGGGTTTTGCAGATTTCACACTCACCAAGAAAATGTTATTTATGGCATCTAGGATGACCAGAACAGTCTTGGTGTCTTTAACTTGAAGCAAGTTCAAAATGGCCTCTAAAGCACCACTTTTGACCAGATGAACAACTTGATCTACAGTTCCACCACTTGTGTAGTTAGTCACTGCCCATACTGCCTCTCGCTGGGTTTTGAAGTCACCCTACAAAACAAAGAGTTAAAGAGTATCCCAAAGTGTCAAATGCTGGCCAAAAAAACACTATCTTTGTTTGTAGATCCATATATGAATACCAATTAGAATAAATTTACCACAAAATATTGGCGAACAAATACAAAAATTAGACCACCACTGCAGCCCAAAAAGGTTTTGGTTAAAGTAAATTCATAACCACAAACATTAAAAACAGAAGTTCTTGACAGGACATTCATTGTCACCATTTACTTATACAAGCCTGTTCTTTCTATACAAGTACTCCAGAGATTTGACAACGCATGTTACAGTATACTTTTCCCAACTGCACATTTCAAAGGGCCTCAGCAGTGACTACTTGTATAATTGGCCTCATTTTATGCCCAGCTTTAGGAGAAGCATGCAATCATGTTAAAGCCAGAACGTTTTATAGTCAACTGTGGGGGAAGGAAACTCAAAAGACTGTTATGACATACATTCCTTAGAAGATCCACCAGAGGAGCCAACAATCCACACGTGATGAGCTGTTGAATCTGTTGGCAGGGTCCAGCTGCAATGTTGGACACTGCCCAAGCTGCCTCCTTCTGAACACTGGACTTAGGGTGTCGCATCAGCTGGGGCAAGGCACTCAACACGCCTCCATCAATGGCCGCTTGCGTCTGCTGGTCTGAACCGCTGACAATGTTCCCAATCGACCGTAGGGCTGGTGTCTAGAGAATATTGGTCAAAATCTTGAAGAGCAAAAGGTAAAAACACTAGAATACTTACCACCACAGAGAGTTCCTCAAAGCCCAACAGCTCAACCAACCGTGGAAGAATTCCAGTCTTGATGACCACATCAATTCGTTCATTGGGTCCATCGGTGAGGTACGAAATAGCCCAGCATGCATCGGACAGGACAGATTTGTCACTGTGGTGGAGCAGTTGGATTATGGAGGGGAGCATTTGTTGGACAGCACTGAAACGAGGGAAGGGGTTCTTGTTCCTACAAAGGTTCGACAGGGTCCATGTAAGGTTGCGAAGGTATCCCACCTGCAAAACATTTTTGTGGTTAACATTATGCATGTTTAACATTTCCCATTTCAGAGATGTGGGGAGTACAGAAGAAACTCACAGGAGCATCTGGTGTGATCCGTGCCAACAACACCGGGATTACGCCACAGTCAATCAAGGCATCTCGATAGGCTGGACCATCACCTAAAATGGAAAAATTAACACTGTGGCAAATGTTTTCAAAACTTCATAGTACAACTAGCAACTTTCAACAAAATACCCAAGATCCAGCAAACATTATAGAGCAAGTGTGGCCTAGAAATCTAGACGCACCCTTGCAGCAGCAAAAATTTTCACAGCCAGTGTGGTCTAGAAACTCTCCATAGACATTTTAGCTGGAAAAAACAAACTCTGGTCAGGCCAATCACATCGTGTATAGAGTTGGCAGGTAGGCTTAATGAAGACAAAGTTGCGACGGTTCACTTCTACTTGAAAACAAAGAATGACTGCTGCTGGCTAACTGTCTTTCGATTCGGCTTTGACCGCTACTCTGAATGATTTGAACTTAAGCTTTACTTTGAAAGCAGAACAAAGAACGGCACTTGAGTCATTTTAAAAAAAATACATAAATACATACATATATATGTTCAGAGTTTTGCCAACTGGATACGGCAAAAGTTTAATATCAACTTGTTCCGCTGGTGGGAAAACACATGGGACTCAGTAGTCACCTTTGTTGCTCTGATTTGTTGTAGCTATCCAATTGCGTGCAGAGAGAATTTGAAAGACAACCATTTATCCCACCACTCGAATTGAGCCCTGTCAATGATGACTTCCCTGACCTAACATATTGATGTAGGTCTGACATGTCAGGCTAGTGCAATTGTTCATCCCCCATGTTCTTTTAGGATGTACAGGGCTAGAGGCCCCCCGAAGCTCAAATTATTCTCACCTGCAATGTTGCCTAAAGCCCAGACAGCCTGTTCACTGATGTTCAGCATTGGTGAAGCCAACAGGGCGATGAAGGCTGGTACCGCTCCATGCTCTACCACTTGCTGAGTGTGCCAAGAAGTGCCAGATGCAACATTAGTAAGAGACCAGGCGGCCTCAAATTGCAGTGTAGGGTCATCATTCCTCCCTAGAAACTCCACAAAGCGAGTCAGAAGTCCTGCTTCAACGATCTCCTTAAGGGGAGGGTTCCTCTCCCGGGAAAGCAGCTTCCTGTTGAGATCAATTTGAAGGTTTATAATGCCCTGTAACATGATTAGAGATGATTGCTAGTTAAGCTTTGTTACTGTACCTAGCTGCTTGACAACCTTGTCTCTGCGTCTCTGGGCAGGTAGAGTTCACACTTGCAACAATCTCTTGAATCGTTGCAGATATGACCTTAACAAGATGAAAACAGTGAGATGCTGGAGTATTGTAAAAACGTGCATTTTAACTGAAGATAGAAGTTGTAAACACCTGTTCGTTGTCAGTGTTAAACTCTGGTGATAGAGGTTCCTCATCTCCCAAGGATGAAATATTTCTCCTCTTCAGAATACTTTCAACCCTTTGAGCTTTTCGAAGCTCAACACATTCTGCGATTCTGCGGTCACGCATTTTCTGCAAGCAGAGATAGGGTGTGTGAATCCATCAAGAGATTAAGCAGCGAACAGTTGAAGGTGGAAAAAAATAGCCAGAATGGATGCACAGCTCACCGTTGGTTCCTTGCCCTTATTTTTGAACTTGGACATGCGTTTATCAGACAGGTTTTCTGTAGGCATTTTGACACACAATCCACTAGCCAAGGGCAAATCACTCCTAACAAACTTCAACACGAGGTTTTAAGATCAAACGTAACAATAACTGCTATAGCAGAACTGACAGAGGCAGTTGTGTACAAAACAGATCTCTCGTGCTTGACTCAACTGCAGTAAAAATGTAACCAGCAGCAAAGAGCATTAAATAGACGCACAATTAGAATCAGGTGATTTCAATGTATAGCCTTGAGAGTGACGACACACCTCAAATAAGAGAATTCGCCCTTTGTTTTGTGTGTATTAGATGTTATTTCACGTTTTAGATCACGTGAACAACTACAGTATAATGATTATAAAAATCAATCAATTAACAACTAATGCCACAGCCTAAGAAAAAATATGATTTTGAAGTTTTTGAAACGTGTGCCTGTGAAACAAGTATTTTATTGCCATCTAGAGGCCGATGGTTATATAATAAGACAGAAAAGCTGTATAGTGCTGCTGTCTTTTTGAATGAATGTCCTTTTTTAAAAGTCCCTTGTAGCCATATATATATATATATATATAAACCTAGAAGTACATCAAATATGAAAAATAGTAATATACATTTTACCTAAAACATCTATATTTTTTTTAATATACAATATCTGATACCTCAATGATACCTTAACTTCATAGTGTCATTTGCTCCAGAAAAACCTGTTTGAAAGCATTACATATTTTACAATTAAACGTTTTATTGCTATAACTGTAGGTCTGTATAGCATAGTTATGAATGTGATCTAATTCCCAAACCAAGGGTTCAAATTAATATGAATTGTATTGTATTGCAATATATTGTAGTAAAATAAAAAGGTACATTTCACATTTCTTACTTGTCTTACTCAAACTTCTCTCTTCTGTACAGCAAAATAATATCAGATGGACTGGACACAACCACAGAACTGTCAAAACTTCCTTGTTAAAATGAGCTACTTGGTTAGTCTGTTTTTTTGTATAGTATCAATTGTTTAGCTTAAAAGTGAATCAAATCATATCTAAATGTATTTTTAAAGCACCACAGTGTACCAAAGTGCAGTACAAATATAAAAAACCCCTCATATTAGAGAAATAAATATATATATACATATATAATCAATAATAAACAAACACCACAAATGCATCTAATCCAAACCTATTGGTCCTTACAAAGTAGCATTATCAAATGCCTCATCAAACAAATACGTCTTGATAGGCTACAGGTTTTAAACATGTTTACTAGAGGATCTGATAGACACAAGTAAACTATTCCACAACATAGGGCCAGCAACTGAGAAAGCACATTATAAAAGTTTTCAACTGAATAATATTAATGATAATACTAAATGACCCTGTAAGTTGTGAGTTATTTCTGATCTGGTGATGATGGTTAGTAACCAAGTGATGGGATTGTAAAACCAAAAGTTTATAAACAGCACTGACATATACTAAATGATATATATTTTTTAAGTTGCCAGATGATGGCGCTCTGCCCGTATGACTAATGGAAGTGGTCGAAGTTCTGCATCAGTCCTTATAGTCACTGCAATAAATGTTTAAGAGAAAAATTCTAATAAAAAAGCACGTTTTCTAGTCAATGAATGACCTTTACAATTTTATATAATGACTTTTAATTAAAAAAAATAGCCTACCCCCACCAAGATGTTAATAAAAAGATAAATCTTAAAACAATGGACGTTAAATACCTCTTTAGATTTTTTAAAACAGAGACGTTTATGGGTAGCTATACAAATTAAAAGAACACCTGACAATTTTTTAAAGTTTATTTTAAATTAAAATATTTTTAGACTTTTCTTATACAAACAGATGACTGTGAGTATGTAGCCTAACCTCTGTATGGTTTTCATATTCATGGATTGTTTGAACAAGATGTAAATATTTAGAAAAATATATGTCACGTGACGCGCGCGAGAGAGTTGTTGCTGAAGTGAACGCGCATCGCACGCGCTTATACACCCAGAGACACTCCGATTGTGAGAAGAACACGAGCATTGATTGGGACCAAAACAACGACCGAACGGTAAGTTTCATTATCACTGGTGTTTTTATAATCAATAGCGTTGGTATTCAACACTTTTCAATCTTGCCTCACGCTTAAGTTCATGGGTTTCTGGTTATTTGAACGGTTCTGTGCTTCCTCAGTGAGTTCATCATTAAAGTTCTTTATTACGTGTTATGGCACTGGCAACATATGAAGTGGTATTTTCATTGCCATACACAGATTCAGATTCACTGGATTATGGTTGCAGCTCCAGACTGCGTTTCAGCACCATGGACAGCTCAGACAACAGCGAATGGAATAATCTAACTTTTGAGTTTGACACTTAATTAATCAATCAACCAATTAAATAATATCTTGCTAATGTTTAGTGTTTTTAAATGCACTATTACATGAACAAAACAGCTACAACAAAACAAAAAAGAGAAAAGAATCCGTTCATCCATTAGCAAACTGTCTACACAGTATGGATTTGTACTATTGAGTTACTGTTGGTGGTTAGTCACGAATTCAATTTAACTGATGAATGCACTTTGTAAGTCTGTCCAACAATTGTGTGTTAAAGGAATGTGTTCAGTCGTTTTGTAAAACTTATAAAGAAATGCTACTGTCCAGTCCTGGCTGTTTAAAAATGCATCGTAGTTCCTTTGAAGTTCGAGCGCAAAACTTGCAGCAATGGATCAATGGACAGTGCGAAGGATCAATCTTATTAAGTATAGATGGGGTTCTGTTCATACAGTGGGGTTCTATCAGTCAAACAAAAAGTATAGGATACATCCCTCTCCCGTGTTTTCCTGACGTGACGTCATTTGGTATGATTTCGTAAAAGTATGAGATATTGCCCTCAGATCCTGTGAGCTATATATATATATTTGATATAATGGCTGGCTTATAAGTAACCAACAATTATTCTGGGGAATTCTGTATTTATCTCTCTAAGCTGTGTAACCCCTTTTTAATGAAATTAATAATTCATTTAGAGTAATGAAAATGAGGTTAAGGGTAAAGAGGCTGTATAAATATTCAGTGGCTGCAAATCTGCATAAGATCATTATCTTCTGGGTCTCAGTGTTTTGGAAAATCTCTGCGGTTATGAATACATGAATCTGAATCAATCCATCTTTTCAGATTTTCCATGCTTATTGTTTCTAACAGGTATTAATGATGCATCCCATTACTGAGATCTGACTGGAATGAGCGCATTTCACCAACTTCTTCATGTGCGTTTCAACTTTGTTTTCCTCCTGATCTCGAGATATTTAGAGGAAGGCAGAAAAATCCTCACTCTTTAGAATAAGACGTTGCCCTGGCGACAGCTCATCCTTATCACGACTCTCACAAATATGCACCTCTGTGATTCAGTGGGAGGTTGATGATCTCTAGGGATACAGCTCTGAAGATTTCTGCTTCTTGTGACTCTTTCAGATGCCCTGAGGAACCTACTCGCATTCCACACTCTGATCTGAGAGGGCCGAGGAAATGGGGATTTTACATTTGCTGTTGTTTGTGCTGATCGGAGACAGATTGGGTCCCACGCGGCCGGATAATTTAGCCAAGGCCCAGGCCAGCGAGCGACGCGTCTTGGCCCACATCCCCGGCGACATCATCATCGGGGCGCTCTTCTCCGTCCACCACCAGCCGCCGGCCGACAAGGTTCACGAGCGCAAGTGCGGCGCCGTACGGGAGCAGTACGGCATCCAGCGGGTGGAGGCCATGATGCACACCCTGGACCGCATCAACGCGGACCCACACATCCTACCCAACATCACGCTGGGCTGCGAGATCAGAGACTCCTGCTGGCATTCGGCCGTGGCTCTGGAGCAGAGCATAGAGTTTATCCGTGACACCCTGGTCTCGGCCGAGGAGGAGGAGGGCATGACCAAGTGTTTGACTGAAGATGGAGGCACTCCCATGAAAGGGAAGAAGCCCATCGTGGGGCTGATCGGGCCTGGGTCCAGTTCTGTGGCCATCCAGGTTCAGAACCTCCTTCAGCTGTTCAACATTCCCCAAATTGCGTATTCAGCTACCAGTATGGATCTCAGCGATAAGTCTTTGTACAAGTACTTCATGAGGGTGGTGCCCTCCGACGCCCAGCAAGCCAGAGCGATGGTGGACATCGTCAAACGATACAACTGGACCTACGTATCTGCCATTCACACTGAAGGTACGTGACCTCTCTCTCTCTCCGTAGGGAAGTGTCTTTCTTCACTGTTATCCTGAGATTTTCCACCGCCTCTTAGAAGAACAGAATCTGCCCTGACACTATCTCTGTTTTTTCTTCTTCTTTTGACCAAATCTCCACCAGCACGTAACACTATTATTTAAAGTGCTAAATCTTCCACATTCTCAAAGTGATAGATTTCCAGAGGGATTTTTTTTAGGTGATAATTAGAATGTGTCACTCTATCTGTTGTGGCTCACCTTTATCTTGGCCTAAATCTCTTTATTATTCATAGAGGGAAGTGACACATCACATACGTAAAGTGTGTATGACTGGATGCGGAATGTGCAACATATATTCAAGATTCAGGAATCTGTTCATCATTTTTAAGTGCTTTTTTATTCGATTGTACTTTGAAAAGATTTAAAGAGTTAATTCACCCAAAAATGAAAATTAAGTCATTAATTACTCACCCCCATGCTGCATCAACCCCTTCCCATATATCGACCTTCGTTCATCTTCGGAACACAAATGAAGATATTTTTGATTAAATTTGAGAGGTGGATCACTACCACATAGGCACCCTAAGTGATCGAAACTTGATGACCCAGAAAGTCAATGAAGAAAATGTTTAAATATTCCATGTGACTACAGGGACTCAAGTAAAAGTTTATCAAGCGACGAGAATACTTTTTGTGCGAAAAAACAAAGAGAAATAACGATTTTATTCGACTATTCCTTTTCTTCCTTGTAGGCCTGAGATGAGAGTTCAAGAGATTTCCACGACACATGCGCAAGAACTGTCATTGAAATAGCCACTTTCATAGTATTTTGTGCTACCATCAGCAGTCTGGTTAACAACATTCCTCAACGAACATCCAACTCTCGCTCGTACTCCTGTTTACTCATGTGCATTTTTATTTTTCCTTTTGTTTCGTTTGATATCTTCGCATTTTTTCCCCACAAAGCATTATTTTGCTTCGCTTCAGTAAAGAGATATCCACTCTTGCATTGCATGTTTGTGCGTTTTGGTGGCGGAGCTATGAAGGGAGGGGTGTGTTTGGGTTGAAATATCAACAGTTTTTTCTCAGAAATTGCTTACTACACCTTTAAACGTCCTCTATAAAAATAAATGTGGATCTCAAAAAGCTCTGATATGTGAATAAACATTAAGGAATGCCACAAGATCGTATTTTTGTACTTGTACTGTACTGTAGAGCTTACCAACTGTTTTGAATGGATTTGTTTCACTGTATTTCTCTACATAATAGCAGACATATCCATCTATTCTTCCATTTTCCATGTAGGGCAGGGACAAACAGAAACAATGTCACTATAGCCTACTGTAGATAACTGTCACATTTCTGAAAAATACCTAAGCTTTAATAATATGTCTAGTTAGAAAAAAGGTCTGAGAGCAAAATTAAAAGAATCTGAAGGAAAACTGGAGGGATTATTATTTAACAAATAAATCAACTGCATCTCTGAAAACTCAAAGTCATTCTCTTCGTAACATGAGGGCTGTTTCTGCTGTGCATTTTATCTTCACCTGAAGAAGCCGGTCTAATGACAAAAAACAAATAAACATTCCTTTAGTAACAGACATTAATTATCATAGATCTTTTTTACAGTCTGAATTGGGAATACTTTAAAATTCAGTGTAACAATATTCCAGACAGAAGAGACTATTTTATTGAAACTATAAATAACAGCGCCATCTTGTGTTCAGTCTTCTTCAATGTCCCAAAAACAGATCTGAGGTTTGATAGCAAGTTTGTTTCATACATTTCACATCTCGACTACAATGCTGTGTAATCATTGTGTCATTGTATGAAGTACAATGTTGTATGAAGTTTAATTTCTATCTTTCAGGATGTGTGTATGAGTTGAGCTAGAGCTCAGGCCAGTAATGGAGGCTGGACTGAACTGCAGCTCTCACTGTGAGTCTGGCGTCTGCTTCATCGACCCTGGAGTGAACAGTCAGCTGGGCTGGGATGTCCTGCAGAGACTCTGTGCGCTCTCGGCGGTACATACAGTACACACACTCACCTAAGTGCACCACAACACACACAGAGACAAGTACATATACAATTACAAACAGTATGACTGAGACCATATTGAAAATGCTTCTATTTTCTAATTTGCTAATTTTAACTTAAAGTCTGTAAAACCCTTACGTTCATTAAAGTCTATACCAATCAAGAGTTTGGGGAATTGGCACATTTTTATTTAGCAAGGAGTCAAAGATGCATTAAATTGATCAAAAGTGACAGTAAAGACATTTCTAATCTTACAAACATTTCTATTTCAAGTAAATGCTGTTCTTTTGAACTTTCCATTCATCAAAAAATCCTGAAAAAAAAAATCATGATTTTAACAAAAATGTTAAGCAGGAAAGTGATGAAAATGATTTCTAGGATCATGTGACACTGAAGACTGGAGTAATGATGCTAAAAATTCAGCTTTAATCACAGGAATAAATTACAGTAAATATAATTCAATAGTTTTAACAGTATTACTGTCTTTACTGTATTTTTTATCAAATAAAAGTAACTTTGGTGAGCAGAAGAGACTTCTTTCCCAAACTTTTGAACTTTTGTATTAAGTCTATTTTGCTGTTTGTCTGTGTATAGAGCGGTGTGGGTGTCCAGAGTCAGTCTCTGTCTCCTGCTCTTCGGGCTGTAGTCTGGACGCTGCTCTCTTGTGGGATTCTGTTGGCTCTTTTCTTCCTCATTTTCACTCTGCGCTTCAAAAACAACAGGTATGAAATGTAATCATAGCTCTCAATCATGACTTACTGTAAATGACTAATTTATCACTTTACAGGCGGTCTTTTTGTCCACTGACTAAAGCAACCAACATGAATTTTGATTCTGTACCTCTGACACAGGATAGTGAAGATGTCCAGTCCCAATCTGAATGTGTTGACTCTCTGTGGCAGTCTCCTCACATACAGCAGCGGCTTCTTATTCGCCGTGGAGGAGAGAGATCCGCTGTCAGGAGCAGGATCTAGAGCTGTCTTACAGGTACACACACACACACACTGGATTCCATGTTTTCTGGGGGCTTCCCATAGACGTAATGATTTTTATTCTGTATTATATATTTTCAAAACACTTAATTTAGAATGATTTATATGCCATTTAACTCATGAGGACTGAAAAAATGTGCCCATGAGGTCAAATTTTACTGATATTACTGCCCTTGAGGGGACATTTGGTCCCCATAACTTTGGGAATACCAGGTTCACACACACACACTTGGTTTATTTAGATTTCGAAAGTCAACTCCATCAGATTACACAAGTAAGACCCCCTTCTCGTTGTACCTCGCTTCACTTTAAAGCAGTCTTATAAATCACACAGCTGGCTTATTATTCTGAATTGCTAAAGGGCTGTTTACATTGAACAACTCCATAAATCTCCTTTAATGCACCAAACACGTTTAACAGAATTTTTGTTGACTTTAAGCTGTAAGGCTTCTCAAACCCAACATCTGTGATTGATTGCATATCCATTGTTTATACTTGAAATGACTCTGGATTCAGTTCTTTGAATGTGTAATGTTATGTGTGTTGATTGTGTGTTGCTGTTTTGGATAGATTAGCAGTGGTTTTAAAAAAAAGAAAAACACTAGTGTTTCTAAGATTTTCTTTTTAAGATATTACCATTTTTCATCAGCAACGATGCATAAAATTAATCAAAAGTCACAGTAAAGAAATGTATAAGATTGCGGTTTCAAATAGATGCTGTCCTCATTGACATCGTAGTTCCCCACTTTGAAAAACGAGCCGTTTGCTGAGCCTGGTGTCAATAAAAGCTTTTATTGGACTAACAAGGACGTTTTCAGTTCTGAAACTTACAGGACATTCTTATAATACGATGACCTCTTAGATGTCAAAAGCTTAAGGAATATTTGATTTCTAAGTTCATCACCCCTTTAACAAACAAACAGTGTCATGATTTGTATGGTTATGTACAAACACAAATGTAACTAATGTGAATGAATGTGTCATGTCACTAAAACCAATGTTAAATGTGCGTATCTTGTTCTGTACCATCTCAGGCGCAAATGTGGACACTGTGTATTGGCAGCTCTCTGGTGTTCGGACCCATTCTTGGTAAAACATGGCGGCTCTACCGAGTCTTCACTCAGCGTGTGCCTGACAAGAGAGTGGTGAGTTATGACATGTCTGTGACTGATTAGGCTGTGAATTATTGGTTGATGTCACTGGCTTCATAATGGTGTTGTGTTTCAGATTATTCGAGACATCCAGCTGATGGGTTTGGTTGCTCTGCTGGTCCTAGCGGATGTTGTTGTTCTGTCAGCATGGGGTCTGACGGATCCGATCAAGTGCTCTCGGTCTGTTAGTGCTATGGTGAAGGTATGAACATTTTTATGAACAGCTTTTTTTCTAGAGAATTTTCACATTCAGTGATGATCGCTCCTTTCTAAACAATGAATATTCAAATGACCATGTAAACTACAAAGAAATCACCATAAAAGCACTATAGAAGTAGAAGTACTACATTTCAAGCCTTGTGTGAAAACCAAGTTTTGTGTGAGATAAGGACCCACATTTATTTAGAAACTTTTTCATTCCTAAAGAGAATATTTTTGAATAGCCAGTGCCATTATTCCTATAAATAAGGATGAAAAAAGGGGAACAGATGCAAGCTCCAATGATTAATGGCATGTAAAGTATGTTGTGTTGTTTCTTCTTTATGTCAGGTTATAGAGCTGGATGCATCCTATTCACTGACCCAGCTAAACT
This sequence comes from Cyprinella lutrensis, assembly GCA_027497675.1. NCBI lineage: Eukaryota > Metazoa > Chordata > Actinopteri > Cypriniformes > Leuciscidae > Cyprinella > Cyprinella lutrensis. Next base: position 9,317,173 of record JAOTRC010000018.1, read on the forward strand.
CCTGTTCTTCTCTCTATTCTGACCTGTGGGTAATCCTGCTCTCTGTGCTTAAGGTAAAATTCAGCTTTTCCATCATAGGAATGAGTTACATTACATTAAATATATTACAATTTCAAACATTGTTGTAACATATGTTTAATAATTTCACAATATTAGTGTTTTTACTTTATTGTAATTTATCAAATAAATGCAGATACTTCTTTGAAAAACATTAAACTTTACAGACCCCAAATATTTAAACAGAATATTTGTGTATTTTTACATATATACTGTACTGTAGAATGATTGCTTGAAAGAAGATGAAGCCTTTTGTAGGTCTATTAAAAAAAATCACTAATGTGACCAGTGTTATTTTAGAATCATTGAAATACTATTATAGTTTTATTTATATTTTGGTTTTATTTTTTATTTTAATTATATTTTAGATATTTCAGTACTAAATACATGTTTAAGTTTGTATTTTAATAGTTATATATTACATGGTTTTGGCATTTTTATTATTATATATTTTAAATAGGTCTGAATAGATTTTTTATTGTTTTATTTTAGTTTTAGCTATTTTAGTAAATCAAATTAAACTAAATTAAAATAAAACAAAAATGTACATTGGCAACTAGTTTAAAAAAAATACAAATTATTTGTTTTTGTTTATTTTAATTTTTTATTTATTTAATATGTATTTTATTTCAAGAAACCATTTTTTTAAGTTAAAGTTAGACCCATAAATCCCAAATTATACTTCAATTTGGGGTGGAGAATAGTATAAAAAAATAGAACAAAATTTATACAAAATATTAAAACAGTAAGATGCATTGTGGAACCATAATAAAAAAGTCACAATCACAAATGGACTACCGGTAGTTACAGTAATGAAACGATTTTAGTTTTAGCATCAATAGTTTTATTAAGCAATTATATACATTCTGTTTTATCTTTTGGTATTTGGTTAAGCAAGCCCATGCTAAGTTTCACCACAAACCAGCTTAATAGTTTACATTCCCATCATTCATTTGGAATTCACAAAATATTCATACAGGTATTCATTAAAAACATATTTATGTTATTTTGCTTCACACTGAAATCCCTCTCTTTTTTACAGGGCAGCCTCCTCTTGTACGGGACGTATCTTGCCGGCCTGACAAGCAATGTCAGCTTACCTCCAGTAAACCAGTCTAGGACCATCATGGGCGCTGTCTCCCTGGTAACCATGTCGACCGCTGTGGCCGTGCCCGTCTCTCTTTACCTGTATGCCTGGCCCAATGTGGTCTACAGTGTGGTGTCTGGAGCCATCTTCATCTGTACAATGGCCATAAACTGCCTGCTGTTTGTCCCTCAAGTACGTCCTGGTCAATTCACAGCCAGAATTTTGATGATTTTTAATCAAATCTGAGTCAGTCTTTGTCCATTTACATTTTTGGTTTTGAGAAGGGTTATGTTGAGGTTCAACCAATCAATGACTCTAACACAGGAGGTGAAGCAGGTGACGGGTCAGCGTTCAACATCAAATGTGTTACGCAATGTGTCCTGTACATTTGGAGAGGACACTGCTAATATCAGCTCTTTATAACGGAGATTGAGCATAGATCAGATATGTGTGCCCTTGTGTGAGTGTTTAATACAAAAAGGCTTGCATACAAAAGGGAAACATTTGGTTAATGAATCACACAGACCTGATGATGTCTGAACTGAAGTTATTGCACAATAAATAAATCATTTAATAACTGAACATTATCATGAAACACTCAGTAAATGTGTACCTACCTATATACTTAATCAATATTTTTATTCCTCCCTCTAGCTGACCCAATGGAGACAGTTTGAAGAGGACACAAACTCACATCCCAGTCAAATGGCCAAATACTTCAGTAGTCCTAGCAAGTCCACAAACTCCATGTACAGCGAGGATGAGATCTATTATCTACTTGGTGAAAATGACTCCATGAAAAGACTCATCAATGAGGTATCAATAGTTATTACATTTACCTTGTGTTATTCAAATCAAAGTGAGGCTTTTTTCAAGGCACAATGTGAGGTATTGCATAATCAGGCCATTATTTTTACGTTTTAGTACAAGTACAAACACCATAGTATGTGCTATCCTAAATCTCAAAGTTTACTTGTCTCACAGAGAGCACGTATGATGTCATTTTCATCAGAAGCACCAGTCTTGCTAATGTCCACATGCAGCCCAATCTTTCCGTTTGCTCAGAAAAATTGCGTTTATGTAAGCTGCTCAAAAACAAAGGTCCAGATGGATAGATAGATAGATTCCTGGTTTGGTTAAGTGTAATGATGAATTCATGTGTTGGGTGTGGACAGCAGTGTGTTTTGCGTCACTACACCACAAGTGAGGTTGGATCCTTTGTTTTATGTTTCCTCTAGGCACCGCTTTATGAGCTCACATCCTGTAAAATTGGCATCTATCCCATACACCTACTTAGTGAAGTGAGCCATTCTAGATAATGACTGTGATTAAGGTGATGAGGTTTAAACCCATTTTCCAAATTTTCCTCCATATTTGCAGAAGAATGCTGTTATTGATAGCCTACAGGAACAAGTGAACAACGCCAAGGACAAGTTGCTCAAACTGATGACTGCTAGCCACCCCTTGGATGAGGGAGAAATGGACTCCTCCAACACTAACCTCAACTCCTCCTCAACGCAAACCACAGTGGTATCTCCTGTTTCTCCAACCCTTCTTCTCAAGAAATATTCAGAAGTTGCTCCCACCAGAGCTCTTTCTCCACCTCCCTATGTACCTCCTCCACCGCTTCCCACTCACACTACCTCAAAGCAAACGTCCCCTGAAGGCTCAGTAGCTACAAATGTCCCCTCTTCTCCACCACACCTGAGGCTTCCACCTCCTAATGTTGAGGTTGTGAGTCTGAATGGAAACACAGAAGATGGAATTCCAGCCGTGAACAATACCAGAAACTCAGGTCTTGAAGGGGAAATTTTGGAGAAGCTTTCAGATCAGGAAAAGTTAGCACAGCGTTCCTCTTCTTTGGGTTCTGCTCGGTGTAGTTCACCTCAGGTTGAGTCTCCAGAGCCTTCAGCCTCCATGGAGATTCCAGGGATGTCATCAGTGGGACGACTGGGTTTTGTAACCAATGAGCAGCTGGTGGAGATCCTGCAGGACCTTAGTATGGATGCCATAAGCAGTTCGGCCAAATCACCCGACCGGGTTCGTAGCCCGTCCATCAAGCCAGACGATCTTTCACCTCGATCTCCTCTACAGTTCATATTCCCCACCGTCTCACCCTATCTCATGCGTAAACGCAGACCTCCGTTTTACTCCTCGAGAGGTGGACCTCCCCCTTACTATTTCCCAGGCTCGGTACCTCCAGGGCGCAGTAGGGCGTCAGCTCTACCAGACCATGAAAAGTTGAGGGATGATGACTCTAAAACAAGTCCCACTAGCAACCCTCAAAGACATGACTTTTGGCATGAGGGAAAGAGGAGAAAGAGGGAGAAAGCAAAGACTCGGCGTGGCTGTGGACAGGACAGTTGGGAATATTCTTCTCACCAATGTTCTGTTACTCCTTTCACGGGACAAGTCCCTCAGCCTGCCCCCGGTGGGCTGGTAGAGGGAGAGCCGTATGACTACTCAGACTCAGACTCCAGCAGCTCAGAGGAATACCGTTACTACCAGCGGTCCTTCTGCGGGGCCTGTCATCACCCCTACGACTCCACAGACAGCCTCACCTCAGGGACCTCTGACAGCGAGGACGAGGACTTCTACCACTCAACACGTCCTGTCGTGAACTTTAAAGTCGACCTTAAACCAACCTTTGTCTGAACGGACTGCACATCCATTATTTATATATGGGCCAGTGATGTGATGCTCTTTTTGTTTTGTCTGAAACTTAAGTTATTTAGATATAGACTATATTTTGAAATAATTTCAATGTTGATGTTTTTGAAAAAAGTCTCTTTCAAAAAAGTCGAAAAGAAATTAAGGTTTTTGATGAAAACATTCCAGGATTTTCTCCATATAATGGACTTCAATGCAAACCAAATGGTTCAAGGTCTAAATGAGAGTTTCAGTGCCACTTCAAAGGGCTTTAAACGACACCAGACGATGAATAAGGGTCTTATCTAGCGAAATGATTGGCCATTTCAAAAATAAATTGAAAAGTTTAAGTTTTATAAGCACAAATGCTCGCCTTGCTCTGTTCTGTGATGAGCGTTCGTGACTCTCCTGTTCGAACTGGTTCATCAAAATGAATGAATCTTTTTTCAGGCATTTTGTTCATTGAATCAACCAAATGACTCAAAAAGATTCATTCATTTTGATTTTGATTCAGCTTTCACAACATTTAACCCAACTTCAACTTTCACTTTCAACTGTAAATTTTTAACCCAACATAGGGATGGGCAACGATTAATCGCGATTAATCGCATCCAAAATAAAAGTTTGTGTTTACATAATGTGTGTAGTGTGTATCATTTATTTGGATATATAAATACCCACACATGCATGTATATATTTAAGAAAAATGTGCATGCATATATTTTATATATATATATATTTATTCACAATTAATATTATATATAAACATAAATATTTTATATATTAATAACACATTTTTCTTAAATATATACATGCATGTGTGGGTATTTATATGTACAAAATAATTATACACACTACACACACATATATAATGTAAACACAAACTTTTATTTTCGATGCGATTAATCGTCGCCCATCCCTAAAATTTGGCATTTTTTAGAGTGTAGTACCTCAAACGATTAAAACAATGCGATAAAAACACACGTAAGTCCGACCCAAATGTTTAATGTCACGGTTGTTACCGTCTATTTGCATTAGTTTGCATTGGTTTGCATATTTAAAGCTATAAATGCCATGTTTTTAGGAATAACTTGTTGTATAAAATCAGGAAAATTAAATAAGAACAAACCTTTAGAATATATATATATATAGATGGGAATGCAATGAAAACGAACACTTCAAAGTTTTCTTTCCACTAGACCTTACTAAATCTCAAACCTGACCAGTGCATGAAAATCAATGGATCGACTGCAAATCATCTCTTAATTTTCGAAGAGTTCATGAGTGTCTATAGTTGAGTGATGAGTGATTAGTGAATGGTCTAAATGAGAAACTCCGTCATCCATCTTTACTCTCTCCGAAGTGTGTTTGGGAAGATCCGAGTGAGTTTTGTGAGTGTGTTCATCTCTTATCCTCAAACTCATGTCAGGAGGGGGATGGTGCGTTCTGGTCGAGGGAACTCGGCACGTCCGGAAGCTTTGGCTTTGTCTCGGGATTATAATGTCTCAACAGATGTTCCGGTAAGAAGGAGGAAAGAATGTTTTTATCCACTGCTCCAGTCCTCTGTGAGAAGTGTGTGATATATTCCTCTCTCCATTCACCCAGTGCTCTCAGAAGGGAACGTTTATCATCGGCCGGAGCAGTTTAATTACACGCTGAGATAATGTGTTCCTAAATAACCCTTCAGGAGAAACGTCAGCCTTGGAAACTCAGTGTCCGCACAACTTCACTCATGCACCACAGCTGTATATCTATCAAACGGAGGCTGTCGGGTCGTGTGTGTGCCAGATATTTGATTGCTTTTAGACGGAAAGTCGGTGAGGATTTGGCTGAGGTCAATTTAACCCTCTGATGGTCTTCCTTTATGAGTCACGTCCCGGGCCTTCCCGGTCAGAAGTGACCGGACACCTAAAAATGAAACTTCTTCCATCCCAGTAAAACCAATGCAATTTATTTTTGTTCTATAATATTTATTCTTTTTAAT